>JABMDN010000555.1:0-25980 GCA_017165825.1 Hepsetus odoe | reverse complement strand
GTTTGAGGGGTGGGGTGGAGAGGTATGTTTTGAAGGGTGGGGTTGAAGGGTGGAGTTTGAGGGGTGGGGTGGAGAGGTATGTTTTGAAGGGTGGGGTTGAAGGGTGGAGTTTGAGGGGTGGGGTGGAGAGGTATGTTTTGAGGGATGTGGTTTAAGGGTTAGTATTTGAGGGGTGTGGTTACACTGAGTGTAAGATCCACTCTGTATGATGTTCAGGATGTTTGTTCAGGACCTGGAGAGCTGCCTGGAGACACCAGAGCGAGTGGGAGCTCGATTCCTGGAGAGAGTGAGTCTGAACCTCCACTGACCATCACAGATAGAGCAGACAAGTGTTACTGACAGAGCTCCAGACTTAACCAATCACAGTGGAGAACATGCGCCACACATAATTTATGCACATTCGTACTGGATTCAAATCAATTCACAATATTTCTGTAAGATTCATCCTGGATTAATACATGTCTGCAAGAATTATTACTGTAAAAACTACACACTGCAGATCCACACTGGATAAATGATCATGAATGTTGTCAGTGACAGGGTCGGAGTGAGTGTGTAAGTGTGTGACTGTGTGTGTTTGCTGGTTTTTCAGAAGGAGAGTTTCCAGGTGTATGAGCGTTACTGTCAGAATAAGCCTCGCTCTGAGGCCCTGTGGAGGCAGTGCTCAGATTCTCTCTTCTTCCAGGTGCTGCACTCATTTCAGCTGCATTTGGAGATCTGAGGTTCAGCTGTTGCTGAATGTATCCATAAGTCTTGTTCTGCTCTCTGCTTGTGTAGGAATGCCAGAAAAAACTGGATCACAAACTGGGCCTGGACTCATATTTACTCAAACCCGTCCAGCGTCTGACCAAATACCAGCTGCTGCTGAAGGTACTGCAGTACCGCACTCCCTAAACAACCCCCAAAACACCAGCCTCATCTACTAGTTTTTTTCTCTCTGAGATCTGAGAGGTTCCTGTGTCTGCAGGAGCTGCTGAAGCACAGCGCAGGCTCTCCATACGTCTCTGAACTACAGGGGGCGCTAAACGCCATGCTGGACCTCCTCAAATCTGTCAATGACTCCATGCACCAGATTGCCATCACTGGTTATGAGGTGTGTGCATGTGTGCGTGTGTGTGTGTGTGTTCTTTTCCTGTGTTTCTTTGCCTTTATAAAATAAGAGTACACTACATAAAGAACATTTCCTGAAATTAAAAACAGCCTGTTAGAAATGTATTGTGGCTGTGATGTCAATAACACATTTACAGTTTATCTGAAAACTCGTCCATTCGGCCCATAACAGTTTAGCCTCGCCCACTCAACCTATGGCACTACTTCAGTGTGTGTGTGTGTGTGTGTGTGTGTATGTTCAGGGTGAGCTGAGTGAGCTGGGCCGGGTGCTGATGCAGGGCTCCTTCAGTGTGTGGACACGTAAAGGTGTGATGCGGGTGAAGGACATCGCCCGGTTTAAGCCCATGCAGAGGCACCTGTTCCTCCATGAGAGGGCGCTGCTGTTCTGCAAGAGGAGAGAGGAGAACGGAGACCAGGCTTCATACAGCTTCAAACACTGCCTGAGGGTCAGATACACACACACACACACACACACACACACACACACACACACACACACACACATACAGCACGAGGTTCCCCAAAAGCACAAAAAGATCACTTCTAAAGGTAAACTTGAGCTTTGGCCTTGTTGTGGAAAAAAATATACCCAAGGAACAAGTCAGAGGCACCTTTAGTCTACCAAAGAGTTTAATAATCACTGCAGTGAGGATTCCTCTCGCACTCTACCGAGAATACAAGAGGAAGCCCCGAGTACATTAAAACAGAGGTTCTTATACACATTTTGGGCCCCAGGCCCACCTCCCCTCCACCTTCAAGTCCCAGTAAGCCTGAAAGTTGCTTTGTCTAAGTCCCTGCTTAGCTCTTTTCCCTTATCTGTTTACGTCTTTTGCAGTAGCATGAGACCTGTCCGGGACATTCTGTCCAATTTATCTTTCAGCTTTATGTCGAAAACAACAGCACGTTGGAAAACATGATACTAAATCAAGGTTAGAACAAATTCTGCCTCCACATTCCCCCCTTTTGATTATTTAATCAACTTTTAATCTAACTATAGCGAGGCAAAACATGGCAACACTAGATTTCTTTATTCATTACCAGTCCATACTTCAGTAACTTATTCAATGATTGATTGTTTTCTTCATTGACATTTAAACATTAATCATTATTACTCACTTTTAAGATCAAATCAAAAGCACTAAATCATGTTATGTCAACATCTCGGTCACACACATTGAATCAAATCAAAATCAAAAACTATGCAAATCAAAGCATAAAAATTTCAAAACTCCATCGTCTTCATTGCTTGTAACATCATCAGGATTATTAATTAATCATTAATAATTTTTTCTCTTAATTGACAATTAGCACAGAATCTGTTTCAGCTCGATCATGATTGACTATAACCAAAATCAAATCCAATCAGTTAAATCATTTTAGATCAAAATCATAATCCCATCAAATCAAATAATAACTGAATCACAGAAATGCAAGGAGCAAAGTTAAACATAAAAAGAGATTCAAAATTCTTTCATCACTTGTGAAACTGTCATTTATTTGGTCTTGAACCCAGTCTGGTCTTGGGTTCAGATCTGGAGATGGCATCCCATCTTCACCTGTCTTTGTGTACATTTTTCTTCCGTGTGTAACATTTGAAACTGTGCTTGTGAGGATATGATGAGCTGTTGGACCATCATCATGCAACACTGCAACAAACAAGGTGCACACAAACAAAGATACAAGAAAACAACAGCAATGGTCACCATCATCGTAGCAGATGCCAAAATGGTCCCATCGAAGTGTAGATTGAACTGTACCAGCTGTAATCCATCTTTATGGAATAACAATAACATTTCCCATGTGGTCTGTTAGATCTGTAATTTTCTATGACGCCTTGTCTCACATTTTCCATTTAATCATTACTAGTTCATTCATTCACCAGTGTAGTGATATACAAGCGATATGCAAGTCCAGTTATCTTATTGAGTGCTGCGGTTGTACCACCCCCCGTATTGTCTTTAAACCAATTGACATTACACTTTTACAGTCTGACCAACCTAATTCTGTTCCCCCATTCGCTCAGGCAGATAAGAGTCACGTTTCAGCCAGGCCCTCCATGGTAGAGGGCTACAGTTAAACCCAACAACATTATTTTTCCAAAGAGCTCACATGAGTCAGATTAACAGCAGGTGGAAGCTGATCTTTGTTCCTGACTATCTCTAACACAGTAATCACACTCAAAGTTGTCCAGTGTATCGTACAAGTGCTGCACTCTGCACTGGGACCAGTATCCTTTGCATTGTCGCAGTGATTTGGTCCTTCCCTTGTTTGCCACTGGTGCACTTCCTGCCACCATCTTTAGTAAGATGATAACAGTTACCATCAAAATATTTCAAACAGGTCAGGATTCTGGTGAGTGTTTGGGTGAGCCTTTGTCTTTCTTCACGGGTCTGTGCTCGGAGGGCAGGATATACCCGTTACGCCCTTGTCCCACTTCACCGAGACTCCGTCACACCCTTTACCCTCACCCTGTCACCTGTTTCCACCCTCACGCGCTTACATTGTAATACGTAGATCAATGTAGCTCTCTCTGCTTCACGGCGGTAGGTGTTGTCAGCAACACTTGAAACGTTCCCATCCAACGCCTGGACTTCCAGTGCTTCCATCTGAACTCCTTTACCAGGATCGGGTCACCAGGTCTCAGGTCACGTAGAGGACCCTCTGCTGTCCTCGGCAACAATTCTTTAACCTACTAATGGACAGAGTGGAGAATAGCAAACAAAGAACAACAGTATTGCAACATTTCATCATCACAGTGTTGTTAAACTTGCTCCTGCTGCTGTACCTCCGGGCGGTCCCATGCCAAAGTTCATAGGTTTACCAAACAAAATTGCAAATGGGCTCAAATTCATTCTGGCTCGCCTGAGTTACTCTCTAGGCAAATTGAGCATGACTGGCAATATTATTATTATTATTTTTCCTTCCCACAGCTGAGAATCTTTTAGTAAACCAATAAATTTCATATCCATCATCCATCAGCAGACAGAACGAGGAAGGGCACCGCTGTGGAGTGTGCCGCTTTCGGAGCAAACTGCAAGGCCCACACAGTTTAGTCCTTTGTTATCTCTCGAGGCAGAACCATCTGCAAAAACACAAGATTAGAGTTAGAGATGGAAACTTCTTGTAAATCTGTTCCACTGCTGCCACACAGTCATGAGGTTCACTGTCTTCTGGTAATGGAAGAAAAGTGGAAGGGTTAAGGTTAGTGCAGTGTTTAATGGTGACACTTGGCCTACATTATATTTCAAACATCTTTCAGCAGACAGGTGGGCTGAGCTGTGGTCCTGTAAGAGAAGAGAGACTGCAAGTGGTACAAAAAGAGTTAAATGAGCATAACCAACTAGATCTCTGGAGGCCTCTATAGTCTTCTCTGCTGCAGCTATGTTTTTCAAAAAAACAGGCAGACTTGCTGCTGTCGTGGAAAACTGAAGTGTAATCCCAAGTCCGAAACTTTTTCCAAGTCAGAAATCAAATTTAAAAAAATCAAGCGAAGTCAGAGAGATGCAGCACAACCAATTTACTGAAGACTATCAGCAGGCGTGGTCCAATGGGAGCAGCTCCAAAAAAGCTCATCCCAACTTCGGACTTTAAATACATTTCAATCATGTTCAAATTTACATAAATCCATCCCATTAACAGTTTTCCACCAATAATATTCAATGCTGTCATGATTAAAACCTCAGTCCCCCCCACCTTTGCCACCTCACCAACAATAGACAAAGGTCTCTTTACTGATGGCTCCCTGTCTTATCCACCACCAACATTTCAAGGTTCCTTCCCATCCAGGTTCCCAATTGTGAGTGCAGCAGCTTGATTAGAAATGTAACTGTTCGCTCCTGGCCGTCTATGAGCCCTATTGTTCAGTTTAGAAACATATCTGTTTGCTGCTGGATGATTTCTGGGAACTCATGAGAGCATAAGACACCAGACAACATGTAACCTTTTTCAGGAGCCACTATTGATCAATTATAAATGTAACTCTTTTACTACTTGCTCATTGGAATTCGATGGTGTGGAACACTGTAAGACGGGGCAGGGGCAAAAGCAAAGGGACAAAAGTAAAGGGATTTTTACTATACTGCCACTGGATCCAGCTCTAAAGAGAAATAGGCCACCGGCCTGAGCTTATCTCCATGTTTTTGTAACAAAACTAAAATCATGTGTCCCTCCTTCTCAGAGACTGTTTGCACAAATGGTTCGGTGGATCTGGGATTCCCAGTGTTGGAGGAGACAATAGGGCTTGTTTCAAATTGTTAAAGGCCTCAAGTTGTGTCATTTCACGTGAGTTGACGGTTATTAGACCATTTCTGAGAGGTCATCGCCCGCAGCGGTGCCTCCATCTCTGAATAGTTAGGAATGAAACCTCTGCAGTAGGAACACATTCCCAGAAAAGATGCTAACTGCTTCTTAGTCACATGTCCGGTTATATCACGAATGGCCTCGGCGCGCTTATTTGAGAGTGATTTACTTTTTGGTGAGATAATATGGCCCAAAAATGTCACTTGCTGTTTAACAAACTGAACCTTAGACAGACTGACCTTGTGGCCATTCTCAGCCAAATGTCTTTTCTACACTGTGCTTGGCTGGGTGCTGCAATCAGAAAATCATCAACATACTGCAAAACTGTGGTCCCCGGGGTCAAAGCTAAGGAAGCTAATGAATCGCGCAGTGCACCTTTATGAAATTAAAAGCAACCCAAAATTGACAGTCAGGGTGTACAAATCTCCATTCTGTGGGCTGGCCTTTGTCCCTGACCCTTTTTTACGGGAAACAATGGTGTACGAACGGGAGAATTTGGACATGGAATGATCACCCCTGCTTCCCTCAAAGCCATAAACACTGGTTTATTGACTCATACCGTCAATTGCCTCCTGCTTTAATGGATATTGTGGCCAACATGGCCTGTATGTAGACCTTGGAGTTATGACAACTGGAGGACATCATTCTCATCTTTCGCCCATAAGTGATCAGGAAGATTTAACGAATCCGGGTCAACATTCAAGCTAGCCATTGCATACAATGATTCAGAAATCTCTGTAACCTGCTCCCAAGAGATAATCATCTCCCAAGGCCCGGTGAAGGCTTTAGCTTTATTACTATATTCAACACCATCACAGATAAGTACCCAATCATCTGCCTGTACACATGTCTTAACAAATAACCCCACATCCCCCCAACTTTCTGACACACCTTTTGCAAGTGGGACATGAGGAAATGAATCAGAGTCAGAAAAAGAATACATCTGCTGTTCTGTCAACTGCACTGACACCCCCACAGTATGTTCATTCCAAAACAGTTTATCTAACTGCAGCGTATCTGTTGTAAGTGCATTCTCCCATTGTTCCATTAAAGCCCAATCACAATCAGCAGTAGTACGAGCATTGCAATACAATCCATCCGAACACATAAAGTCACTGCCCCCTGGTCTCACCCTATCCCTAGCCGCAAAGATAAGAGTGCAGGCAATGTCTGCATCCGTGAGCCGCCACTTGTGATAAAACAAAGCACTGCTTGTAAACAACTGAAAACACCCTCTTTAGGTTCGTCAATTACCATCCCCCTTTCAGAGCAATTTAGTTGCAAACCCAAAAAACACATCAAATCACGGCCCAACAAATTTATCGGGCATATGGATGAAACCAAAAACTGATGGTTAAAAACCCACTGACCAATTTCACATTTGAGCGGTACAGAAAACGGCTCAATTACAGACATTCCCCCCGCTCCCGTGGACGTAACGCTGCGTCCACTCAAGGCAGATGAAGGAGATAGGACAGATTTTTTTTCAACACGGAATATGCGGCCCCAGAATCAACCAGAAATTTTACTTTTTGCCCCTCTATTGTCAATGTTAATTTTGGCATTTTCTTAAACCCAGTGCCTTGATACAAAGTGTATTCCGTCGTGTGTGTAGCTCGTGCATGTTTGGATGTGTGTGGGAGAATGAGAATTTAAATCATACGACCTGATCACCATTCCCTCCGAGACATCTCCTTCCCCCACCTCCTCCCGTCAATCTCTGCTTGTCTGGTGTGAACTGTTGCCACCGCGTTCCCCACCATAGTTGTTCCCTGACTCATGGTGAGTTTGACCTTGTCCTTGGTTCAACTTGTTTGGACATTCCCTTGCCCAGTGATCCATGGCCCCGCAAATGAAACATCCGTTATTATCACCTCTTTGTCCACTTCTGCTGCGTCCGCGGCCTCTACCACGTGCACGGCCTTTATTCCTGCTGTCGCCCCGGCCCTCAGCTGTTAACATCAGCATGGTCAGGGAAGCCTCCTGTAACTGTTGTTGTTGTTTTCGGGTTTTCTCCTTGGTCCTTTTCCCCAGCAGCTCTTCAGCATGTTCTGCATGTTCGACAATGTTAGCCACACGCTCCGTTTTCCATCCGATGCAGAATTGTTCTACTTCCTGCCTTACCTCGGCGCAGTCCATTCAATAGGGTGCTCCTCAGATAACATTCCCATGGCCCTGGTACATCACCCAGGGTCCCAGGTTTCTGCAGGCCGCTGCAAGTTTCAAACACCTGATACAATCTTGCATAAAAGTCAGTCACTGTCTCATCCGGTCCCTGCTTGCAGCTCTCCAATTTTGAAGTGTTTGCAGTCTGCGGGAATGCATCCATTAGCGCCTTGCACAGAAGATCTAGTGCATGGAGATAACAACTGTTCTCTTTGTGATCCCACCTGGGCTGTACGCTCCTTTCATTCATATATTCCTTTGGAAACCCGTCTTCCACTTTCATCCACCCTGCTGGTCCCAGATGTAGGATCAGAAGGCGGCGTAGTTCAGTGATGGTTGGCCTGAACTCTCTGCAGAAAGTCATCAGTTGCTCGATGTACCGATCGCCGCTCACGTCCATAGGCTTCCCTTGGCCTAGTAGGACCGCCTTCATTTCCTCAGAGGACCATGGTCTATACACCAGCATCGACCCGACCTGCCCTGCCACCTCGATCATCGGCATGGTGAAAGTGTTCTCCGCAGGTGTAGGGGGTGGTGGTAGAGGTGGTGGAGGTGGAGGAGGAGGAGGAAATTCCTCTTGCTGTGCTGGCACCTGGATCGCCTCTGCCTGCTGCGATGGCTGAGATCTTGTTCATGGTCGTCCCGTAGGAGAAGCGCTAAGGTGCCGTCTAGGAGGAGGGGGATCCAGGTCTGTCTCAGTCAGGAACGGGAACTGGCCAACTGGTGGGTTAGAATGCTCAGAAGAAAGAAAAGGGTTAATACCAGCAGATAACATATTATTTAGTACGGGTGCGGCATAAGCCACAGGCCTGCGTATTTTCTTCCTATCCCTATTCTCTGCTTCTGTCAACCAGGCTTTTAACACTTTTTCTTCCAGTTCCTGCCTTTGCAGTTTTGTTTTTTTTTTTTTTTTTTTTTTTGCCCTTCCAATTTTCTTGCCATTCGGCTTTTAGTTTTTCCTATAGTTCTTTAAAAATTTTAGTATTAAAGGTCTCCTCTCCTGGAAATCCATATTTCACAACCCATCTGCTCAATATCCTTAAATCAGTTGCTTCCTCCCCATATCTCTGTCTCATAACAAGCATTCTTTCGCAATTCTCATTTACCCTTTTTCCCAGATCTTTTGATTGTGAGGTCCCCATAGTCAAACGCAGTCCCGTTTCTGTCCCAGACAGGTGTAGCGCTACAACATCTACTGTCGATCGTCACCGACAGGGAAGGTAAACTTTTATCACTCTCAACCTTACCTTGAAAGAGTTGGACCGTTCACCAATTTCACTTCACTCCCTGTTTTAGGTTTTGGTCCCCGCCTAAGGTTCCCCCCCTAGGCCACCTAAGGTCCCACCTTAGGTCCACTGCGTACTGCCCCTATGGTACCCCACAGCCGGAGAATTTCTAAGTCTCAATCACCCCAAATTCTTAGATTAAGATGCTTGTTAAATCAACCAGAGATAAGGCCAAAAGGCAACCACAGAAATTAAGGGAAAGAAGCAGGTGCTCTCTGACCGTTCCACTATTCTAGCTCGTAGAGTCCGTCGGCGGAGGCCCCAGCGACTCCACGCCAAGCCCCTCTTCTCTGCAATTGGAGGTTAGGGGTCGGGTATGTTTTGAACCCCGAGATGATCAGTCCTTGGCCGTGGGTGTCTGTCCTGGGCCGACCGCTCGCGGACTCCTGGCTGGCTCGCCAACTGTTGTGGAAAAAAAATACCCAAGGAACAGCCAGGAAGTCAGAGGCACCTTTAGTCTACCAAAGAGTTTAATAATCACTGCAGTGAGGATTCCTCTCGCACTCTACCAAGAATACAAGAGGAAGCCCCGAGTACATTAAAACAGAGGTTCTTATACACATTTTGGGCCCCAGGCCCACCTCCCCTCCACCTTCAAGTCCCAGTAAGCCTGAAAGTTGCTTTGTCTAAGTCCCTTCTTAGCTCTTTTCCCTTATCTGTTTACGTCTTTTGCAGTAGCATGAGACCTGTCCAATTTATCTTTCAGCTTTATGGCGAAAACAACAGCACGTTGGAAAACATGATACTAAATCAAGGTTAGAACAAATTTTGCCTCCACAGACCTCTCCTGTCTTCTGGCTCCATGTCCAGTTAAGCTGCAGACACCTAAGACAGGCTGAGACATGCAGAGACATACTGAGAGAAACTGAGTCAGGCAGAGACAGGTTGAAACAGGCTGAGTCCGACTGAGACACCTGAGACAGGCTGTCCTGCTCACTGTCCTGTGTCCTTTCTCTGTGCAGATGAGCGCTGTTGGAGTAACGGAGAATATTAAAGGGGACGTTAAGAAGTTTGAGATCTGGTACAGTGGCCGAGAGGAGGTGTACGTGGTGCAGGTGAGCCGGTGTCCTGAAACTTTCTGCAATGGGGGGGGGGTCTCCTGATGTCCCATTAAGAGTGAACATCTGACCAGTAAAATCTTTTAAATGCACTTCTAAATACTTTTATTTTGGCACTTTTGAAACACTGGGGTTAACCCTAACCCTAACCCACAATATAAATGTGATTGTGTGTGTGTTCTTTGTTGTGTGTGAAGGTGCAGCTGTTGTTCAGCTACTGTGGTTTAATGACAACAAAATGTTATAATGTTCTCATCTTAATGGTGCCACTTTGCTGTGTTGCTCCTCAGGCTCCCACGGTGGAGGTGAAGCTGGCTTGGCTCAACCAAATCCGAAAAATCCTCATGAACCAGCAGAAGAGCCTTCAAGGTGTGGAATGTGTGATCAGGATCTGAAAACTTTACCATCCTTTTCATTTGTTTAGTGTAAGTCCTCTCTCTCCATCTCTCCAACAGATAACCATCACTCTGGTGAGGATGTGCTTCCTCCTTTATCTGACAGGTGAAGCTCAGTGCAGCTGAGCATTTCTTCTCTTCTTACACTCCTCCATCAGCCTGACTTCCTGAACTCACTCAAGACCCCAAAACCTCCTCCATGTCCTGATGGTGCAGAATGTGTTTTAGCCGAGTCTTCATTACTTTCCGAAGCCTCATTTCAGGCCTAAAAGAACTAAACCACTTTTCCAAAATCGCCCATAATTACCCGTTTAAGATAAACAGAGCAGGTTTGGTGTTAGAACATGTTCCCAGTGTGTGTGAATTTAGCCGGACGTCTGAATGTCCCTCACAGACAAGAAATGGTGGTGGAGACGCTGCCTGATGTCTGAGATGTCGTTGAAGGTGAAGGGACATAAAGAAAAGTGATTTGGAAAGTGAAACTGGGGGGCAGAAAATGAGCAGAATTTGGGACGTCCAGATCTATTCACCTCCACTGGAGAGACAATCTGAACTGAACCCAGTCTGAAGGAGTTCAGACTGAATTCTGGAGGAATCCTGGGAAACCTGTAAACTCTGCCAGGTCTTATGTTTGGTTTACTGAAATCAGGTGCATGAACTTTTTTTGGGAGATTATTCTGTGGTTAAATGTGTGTTTAAAAGAGGAGCATGTTTATTATTTTACTGCCTGCTGAAAATCCAGAAAACTCCATCCTCAAGCAGCTGTTTTTTTCTCATGCTGGAATCTCGTTTGGTGTAACTACACCTGTCATGGTGGAAACCTGTTCATCGTGTCGTTCTGCAGCATGTGGTTTGAAGGTCGAGTCCAAGCCTCAGCTAAAGTAACTCTTAGCTGATCTCAGGACAGCTTTCTGAATGTAAGTGTTTATTGAAACAGGTTTGGGGAGGTTCCACATCACAGTTAGTTTATTATGATTCCAGAAAAAAAAAGTAGTGAGTTTGCAGGAAAAAACAGAAATCTTGACATGTTTGGAACTTCCTCCAGTCCTGTATCAGGGTTCCTGCTTGGATGTGATGATGTCTTCCTGCTTGTGATGGTGTGTGTGTGTGTGTGTGTGTGTGTGTTTGTTTGTGTGTGATGTTGTGTTTCCGTCCCCGTGTCCCCGTGGTGTCCGGTGCTGCCTCTGGGGGGCAGCGTGGAGAGAGTGTCTGTCTGCATGCCCTGGAGCTCCGCCCACATCGCTGGCTGCTCAGGTTGTTTTGATGTCATTCCTCACAGTAAGCTGCAGGGGGCGCCACCAAGCTCAGAGGATTCGGACCGCAGCAGTCCGGTTCTGACGGACCCGGTGGTCTTCTCCCCTCGTCCACAGAAACACAACCGCCGCAGTGAGTGCCGGGGCCACTGTCCGGGTCGGGGCAGTTTATACCTTTGTGGAGGAATAAGGGACCTGGTCTGGGCTGACTGGGGAAACTTTCTGAGGCAGAGAGAATTTACAGCAATGTTTTGGGATTTTTGGGGGAATTTAGGGTTTAATTTGAGGTGGTGTCTGGAGATGAGCAGTTCTGAGCTCTGGGGTCAGCTGGAGGATGCTGTCGGTTGTCATTTGAAGCATCAGTTAGTTTGTTAGGTCAGTTGGAATCTTGGGTCAGTTGGGGTTTAGAACTTTGCTTCTAAAATGGAACTGAAATGTCCTCCTGCCAGGTTTTGGACCTGAGAGTCTGCTGTGTATATGTTTCAGGTTGGCCTGGTACATGCAACTCTGTGGACATCTGTGAGGGTCTGGAGGACTGGACCACGGACCTGTCCTTCATCTCTGACTCCGATGAGGAGGACGATGCCCTTCTAGTGAGTGCAGACCAGACCAGTCATGTGTTAACTTTTCAGTTAGAAGGTTAAACCTCATTATGGATACCTTAAATTATGGGTACAGGGGGTTCAGTCAAAAAATGGTTGGTGCTCCCCAGGTTCCTGGAAGGTACCGGGCAATGGTGGACCACCTAAAGTGCGGCAGAGACGACCTCATCATAAAACACGGTGACATCATTAATGTCCTGCAGGAGGACCCAGCAGGACTTTGGTCAGTCCAGACACTATAAAAGCTCTGTTCTACCAACAGGGAGCGAGTTCTTCAACCGGTTCCTCTCAGGATTCTTTGAACCTTGGGGACATCTAGTGAATTAGCCTATCTTTCCACCAGTTTTGAGCAAGCCTGATCTCCAGATGGCACAGCAGGAGGAACATGGCGGATTGCACTGGTACCTACAGGCTTTTGTTCTGTGTTTACCACACAAAAGCCTTGTATTGCATTTTTGTGCTTCCAAAACAAACAGAGTAATACTCACTGGTGTTGCCATGGTCCCTGTCTTTTGGTACCAAACCCATTTGTTTTTGGTCAAAATGTTCTGACCAGTTCAAAATCCAGTATGTGGAACTGAATGGAACCCGTTCCCTGTCGGTGGAAGAGCTGTTTAATGTTAATTATTTAGATTCCTCAATGATGAGTAGAGTTTCACTGGATTCTGAGAGCCTTTAAGGTGATAAACATCCATAAGTGTGTCAGATGTGAAGAACATCCAGAGTTAAAGAGATTTACTGGACCCTCCTTCAGGCAGGTGAAAAACCAGACCCGGGGAGGTGAAGGAAGACTGCCTGCTGAGACCCTGCTGAGAATTCTGGGAAATGCAGGCAGGAGTCACATGATCAGAGGGGACTTCATGGTGAGTAAATACACTGCTCCTCTTAACGCTTTAAACTGGGGGTTTATGGTTGATATTGATTATTTACATTTTTTACCAAAAATCCCAATTTTCATTCCCAGTGTTCCCACTAACTGAGCTGTAACAGTGAGCTTCTACATTTTTATTTGTAGAGCTTCACTGTTTTAACAAAACTCAAAACGTTTGTTCAGTTTTCTGCAGCAGTTCCCATTCGTTATCATTCTTTAGCTCCGTACTTTTCACCAAAGCTGAACGCTTCTTCTGAAAACGTCTTTCAACGTTACATTTTTTGTTGCTTGATAATTTCTCGCCTCATATCAGGCGAACCAGCTTCATCCACAGTGCAAGAAAATATCTCCACTGTGTTAAACTCTGTTTTCTCTTTTTTCACTCTCAGAAGGGAGAACCTGCCGGTAAAGTCACTGGACTGGAGCTGTACATTGAAACATTTGTTTTGACAAAATATTAAACCTTTTTTTTCCATTGAAACAGTATCACCTCAAAAACATCAGAGATGAGTGTGTAACAAAATAAAAATGTAAAAATAAATCCACATTAGTTGTTGTCGAAGCTACAGAGAGAAGCCGTATTTTACCCACACACACACCGTCCAACAGGGGGAGGTAGAGGATGGTACCTCGATCAAGGAAACTAATACTGGGACCCAGTCCCTAAACACTCGGACACCAGTGCTCTGTAAAGACAACAGCATTAAGTGTTTGATTTTCTGTTTTCTTTCAGGCTCGGGAAATATGAGGAGCAGGAAACGCAGTGACGGATCTTCCACAACTGAATATAAAAGACATTATCCAACACACACACACACACACACACACACACACACACACAATAAATACACACATAAGAATTCCTCTTCTTGTATCAGTGATGAGGTCAGAGAATGTTTCTGAGACTTTATCAAAGCACAACCTGGTTCATTTCCACACAGGAGACATCAGCACCGAGCAGTGCCAGAACACCATCCACACCTCAAAAATCCAGATCATACCTGCTGATTCAGCTCAGCTTGAAGGAGACCCTTCATCACTCTCCCATAATGACGGGCTTAAGGTGTGAACAGAGTAGGTTTAGTGTAAGAACTGTCCTCAGTGTTAGTGAAGGGACCCGGACGTCTGACTGTCCCTCGGGGACATGAGCTGGTGGTGGAGACGCTGTCTGGTGTCTGAGACGGTGTTTTAGTTCTGAGAAGATTCTGGACTAAAACTGAACCCGTTCATGGTGGAGGGACACGAAGAACAGAGATTTAGTTCAGATGGACTATTTTACCATCATCACCGTCCCACAGAGACACACAGAGACACACAGAGACACTCAGAGACACACAGAGACACGTGGAGCTGGGGACAGAAAATGCATAGATTTGGGACGTCCGGTTGCGTTCACCACCACTGGAGAGAAGAAATCCGTCTGGAGGAGTCTTCAGTGAGGGTCTGTCTGCGGCTGCAAGTCATTATTACATTCATATATTTGTGGACGGATGCTGTGTCCCGGGTCAGGCCTGTAACTGGAGAAGTGCTTCATGTGCCAAAACTTTACATTTCATGAATCATTTTCAGACTTTTTTAATGTGTTTTTATACTTTAGTAGTCGTTTCATAGCTTCTTACACTTGTTTGATCCAGAATACGACTCCGACATTTTCTGACAGATTTTATTTTAACGCGATGCTCTGGCGCATGACGGGAACCACCGCTGTTCGCCTTCAGCTTTACTTTGTGTAAGTAAGCAGATTAAAAAGACTTTAGAGCACCAGTCCAGTGTTTGTCCATCCTGAAGTCTGTCTGTGTGAAGACTCCGTTAGTGAACAGTAAGTTCAACACGAAAAAGAAAGGGACAATCCAGTGTCCGTCCCTTTCTGCTGTGTGTGTAATGTCCAGTGTCCGTCCCTTTCTGCTGTGTGTGTAATGTCCAGTGTCCGTCCCTTTCTGTGCTCTTTTATGTGAAACATAAAACACTCCTGCTTTTTTATACGAGCTGGAGTTTATACAGATCTTTCCAAAAGTATTGGGACATTAATGCTGGTTCTTTTTTTTGCGGTGAAGACATTTGAGATCAAAAGATGAGAGATCAGATTTATATTTTTTTTATATTTACATCCAGAAATATTACATATACAACACAGCTCTTTGTGTATCTGAACAGCTGGTTTTTCAAGTGAGCAAAAGTATTGGGACGTGGCAGTCCTGTTAGACTGATTGCTTAAACTGTAAACTCTTGAGATTTACTCTCAGATTAGGATTTTACCAGGGTTAAATTAATCTCCAGTGATGGAAAGTCCAAGGTGTGGAGAAAGACAAGATCTGTTCATGATGCAGAACAGATGAGCTGATCTGTGAAGCACAGTGGAGGAAGTGTCAGGATTTGAGTTCCTGCTTCTGGAACAGGATCAATGATCTTTATTGATGTGACTCTGGATGGAGCAGCAGAATCAATACTGAAGTTCTACAGAGACAATTTACAGAGAAATTCATCCAAACTGATCAGGAGGAACTTTATCAGCAGGATGATGATTCAGAACACATGGTTGACGAAGACCTTCATCATCAGGGCCTTGTTGTCCCAAAACCTTTGTAGAGGGCTGTATAAGATGCTTCAAATTAAAGTGACTGTCACAGTCAACCACTACTAAACACATCCTCTGTGTTTAACACACACACACACACTGTCCAGCAGGGGACAGACACATCCAGCACCCGGGGAGCAGTGATGGGGATGGTACCTTGATCTAGGGAACCTCTGGGCAACCTACTGGTAAAACTCCTGTGGGAGTTAATGGAGTGTTCCAGAGAAACACAGCAGAAAAAGATCAGGATGCACAAACACTGGACTGTATCTTTTTAAAGCATCCGCCCACTGACTTGTATCGAAAGTTTAGAGTGTATTGTCTGTTCTTTTCTAAATTCATGCAGGTGTGTAGAAGTTACCGTGTGCAGTTATAGGGTTTAAACTATACACACACACACACACACACACACACACACACATCCAGGAGAAACATATGAGATTGTTCAAACACTGGAATGTCCCTTTAACTCCCAGGTGTCTTTATCATCCGGTTTTCTTATTCTTTTGCTTCAGCTCAGGTGAGCACTCACCTGTCCCTCCTGTTAGAAATGAGCTGAGGTGTGGAAGCCTCCAGGTTTCTCTCTGGCAGCTGTAGCTCAAACCTTTGACCCATTTTCTGTTTATTTTTCCAGATTTTATTAATTATGTAAATTTATGCAACAGTAAGCTCTGAGGACTCGTTCTGATTGCTATTGGTGAGAACAGAAGGTTTTTTCTCAGTAAACTGTATCACTAAACTACATACTGGAACAATCACACACACACACACACACACACAGGCCTTTATTCAATTCAGACCAGAGTCGGGCTGAACCAAACCGAACACAGAACTGGGCTGGCCTTTACAGACGGGCTTAACAGAACCACATTCAGGGTTAATCCGATCCAAACAGATCCAGTCGAGCTGCACACTGCTGCAGCTTTACACCTCCATCTGGAACGGATCCGCTCTTTCTGGCAGAAGAATATTAAAGAGTTAGGGTTTGGGTTCTTATTGCGTAGAACCACAGATGAAAAGCAGGAGAACCTTGTAGGTCAATCGTTCTCACCAATAACATCATGACTGGGAGGAGATACTTTCGTTCCTTCAGTTAAGGGCTTCTTAATTTCCCTGATTTGTTTATTCACATTTCACCAATTCTGGAAAAATAACAGCTTCATTTTTCACATTCACAACAAAAAACTACTAAATTCTCTCCTACTTTGCCAGAATTGTGAGTTCTGAAAAATAAAAGTAGGTCATTGTTTTGAAAAAGAAGAAAACATATGGAGGTAATGAATTTGATGTAGTAAAAGTGAAAACAAGCCATTGTTTGAGTTTAAAAGTTGAGTGAAGTGAAATGAAAAGATCAACACGAGTGAGAATTTGGAGGAGAATCACGTTTAAATCACGTGAGCGTTTTAAGAAAATGAGATTTGAAATAAAAAGTCTAAATGTTGAGCTGCGTTTTGATGCGCTGTCAGAAACAGAAACGCAGAGAAACAGGCTTCTGCACAAAAGTGTTTCATCACCTGCTAAACTCCTCAAAGCCGTGAATGTAGAGAGGGATGGACAGGTGGAGGTGTGAAGGATGAGAATGTAAAGTGTATAAACCGCCGCTTATTTCTGCACAAATGTTCGGAGAGGTTATTTTTGTTTGTTGTCTGAATGATGTTAGTAAATAAGAGCAGAAAACGGAAGGATGTCTCTGATCTACAGATGTCTTTATTACATTGTGGGGAATATACGTTGGGAAAGCAGCGAGCTCCTCCTGCTCTCCTCTCTTGGACAGACAGGCAGCCTTCATTATTTATTCAGCAGCTGTTTGTGGATCTTCAACACTGAGCCAAACCCCCCAGCAGAAAAGTGCTGACTCATCAGTTTTTCAATTTTACAGTTCTATCTGAGGACGGGGCTGAATCTCCTCATGTCATTAATCCCTCGATAAACCTCTCTTCAAAGCTGCACCCTGAGACCTGCTAATCAACAAAGCAGATCAATCTAATCAATAAGCAGCGTTAAACGATGATACTTTCCTGTAACAAATATGAGACTACATTACAGAGCCACAAACTTTCACTTCTGCAAAGGGTCACAAATCCCCTTTATTTCCTAAAACTCCTCAGTAATTATCTCCCATCTCTGTAGGTTAATGTTAATCACAGGGCGCAGGACTAAATTCATAAACATGAACCATTTTTACATCAGACAGTAATGGTGTGTGAGCTGTGCATGAAATGAATGTTAAATTGTCAACTGAGCTGTAATTTAGTTTAAATGTTTATGGTTGGTCTGTACAAACAGCAGAAGTTCTGTCTACCCACTCCAGATCTTCATGAAGGTGGATCAGACTTGTGGGTGTGGTTTAGGACACAGTAGGACTTACTGTCTCCACAAACACCAACCAAACTCCAGGGCTGCTGTTCAGACTGATCTGGGATCTGCAGTTTAGTTGGTGTTTGTAGAGACAGTAAGTCCTACTGTGTCCTAAACCACACCCACAAGTCTGATCCGCCTTCATGAAGATCTGGAGTGGGTGAGGTTTTGGGGAGAAAAGACTTAAGTGACTATTGACTTCGTGTTAGCTCAAGTTGTAAACTAAAAAAGATACATTTAGATTCAGACATTTACCAGATTTGAGGGAGGGCAGCTCTGTGTTAGGAGGAGCTCTGGGAAGGAGGTTGAGCTTTATGGGGGAAGCGGAACTCTGAGGAGGAGGCTCTAGACATTTATTAGCTGTTAATAATTAATAATTAATTATTTTTGTAAAATCACTGCTTGTTTCAGTGATGTATTCTGGGAAAGGGTCCTGAAGGTCATGATTAGTGTCCAGAGGAACCGGCTCTGATTCCAGTGATATTCATGATCCAGGTCATGTATCTGGACACTCGAGTGTAGATGCCATACTTTCCTTCTTTGGCGCACTCGTCCCCCCAGCTGATAATGCCTGTGAGGAACCAGGTGTCCTGGTATCTGGTGGCATGGGGACCGCCACTGTCCCCCTGGCACGAGTCCTTGCGAACAGTGCTGTATCCAGCGCAGAACATGAAGCGGGAGATTTTATCGCTTCCCTTGCACTCGGTGCGGTCGACGTACGGAACCTCCACCTTCTGCAGCGTGTTGGACTCGCGCCCGCCATACCGCATGCGGCCCCATCCGCTCACCAGAGAGTTGGGGACGCTCTTCAGCAGGTTCTCCGTGAAGTGCTTGGGCCCCAGGCATATGGGGATGACATAGTCAGAGAACGTGACGGGAGTCTGGAGCTTCAGCAGGGCGATGTCATGGTTGTGATTTTGCTGGTTATAGTTAGGGTGTTGGTGATATTCAGCTACTTGGTGATCGCTCTCCTTCCCCTCCTGCTTAGTAACATCATGTTCACCTGGAGAGTGAGAAAAGGAGGGATGAGCTAAACCTGGAAGATCTAAACCTTTCAAAAAGCTTAAAATAAAAACTAATTGGATGAAAAACTAAAAAGTTAGGAACCATAAATTTGTTGTTTTTTTCCAGGGAGAATGCTGACAACATTAATGGTCATGTCCTCACTTCCACACATGGCCCAGAACTTGACCCAGAACCTGGCCCACTGCTGCATCATCTTTTCAGCTGGAGCTCCCACATTCACTGGAATTTTGTAAATAGATGTGTGTGTGTGTGTGTGTGTGTGTGTGTGTGTGTGTGTGTGTGTGTGTGTGTGTGTGTGTGTGTGTTCTCACCCAGCCGGATGAAGAAGGCCCCTGTCATCCCCTCCACCACGCAGTGAGCAGCTGTAATGACCCAAACTGGACTCAGAAGAGAACCTCCACAGAACACCAGGTTCTTTTGTTTAGAGACCAGTGCCACCTGGTGTTGAAGAGAGAAAACTGCTCCAGACCCAGCCTTCATCAGTGCCTAAGGGCCTAATGTACTACACACACACACACAGCTTACCTGCCAGGGGATTTCTCCAGGTGTGGCTTCGTTTCCTCCAACGATGCGCTGGTCAGTGTTGTTCTGCTCAGTGATGGTGGGCAGGGTCGGGAAGAAAGCCCATGCATGTTGTGGCCTGGTGGTGGCGCTGCTGAGCATGGTGGGGGCCGTGCTGTTGGGTTCTGTCTGGTTCTGATGCTCCACAGAGTGGACCTTGTTCACTGTTTCAGCCTCAATCAATGTCCTTGAAGAAAGAACTTCAGCCACTTCTGAACCAAAACGACCACATGGGTATTTCTCTGACCAACACACACACACACACACACACACACACACACACACACACACACTTTACAATACTTTTAAGTATTTTTATAAAAAAGAAACATACACACCTGTGTGTGTGTGTGTGTGTGTGTGTGTGTGTGTGTGTGTGTGTGTGTGTGTGTGTGTTACCTGAAGGGAGGCAGCTGCTGGTGTCCAGAGCGAGTGTGTATCCATCAGCGCAGTCACACACTGCTCCATAGGTTTTATCCACCAGACAGAAATGCATACAGCCTCCATTATTAACCTCACACTGACGGGCCATCTCTACACACACACACACACACACACACACTATACTTACTTACATACACATAATTACTTTATATTAGATAATTTTTTATAGATAAATATACTTTATATATAAGAAAATTATTATATATGTATGTATATATGTATATATATATTTATATAGTCAGTCAGTCATTTTCTGCTGCTTGTCCCAAACAGGGTCGCGGTGGGGGTGGGGGGTGGGGGGGGGTCCATCCCAGCTCACACAGGGTGAAGGACGGGGGACACACCCTGGACAGGTCTCCAGCCCATCGCAGGGAGGAGCGAGACGGGGACGGCACCTTGCTCAAGGGTACCTCAGGGCAACCCACTGGGAAGGGGTTCGAACCCCCGATCCTCCAATCATGTGGCCAACACCCTAACCACTAGGCCACCGCTGCCCCATATATATCATTATGTCCTAAATGTATAATATATACATTTAAGTATAAACTGAGTATAAATTGAGTATGATATACAATAGTATAAGAGTGTGTGTGTGTGTGTGTGTGTGTGTGTGTGTGTGTGTGTGTGTGTGTGTGTGTGTGATTACATTACCTAGCTCACAGTTTTTGCCGTTAAAGCCGATGGGACACCAGCAGACGTATGTACTCATTCCGTCCTCACATGTCCCGCTGTTCTGACACGGGGACGACACACACTGATCTCCATCTGACACACACACACACACACACACTAGTGTGACTCCCATTGTTACAGCCCAATGTTCCTCTAAACAGAGAGGTCACTTTTCAGTCCACCTTAAATGATGCAGCAGGTGCATTCTAGCTTATATAGACCAGTTCCACCTTAAATGGTTCAGATGTGGAGCAGTAAAGAGAGATGAAGTGAGACACTAATCTTCTTACAGTCTGGACTCACCGATATAACTCACCCAGAACTCCATCTGAGAACAAAACGAGAGAAAGAGAAATTTGAAACACACTCAGGGATTTCTTCCTCCCTCAGTCTCTTTCATTTCTCACTGGTCTCTCCTCAGTATCATTTGTTTTCTCTTGAATCTCATTAGTTTGATTAGTTCTCATTAGTAATTTTCTTCTCATTCTTATTAGTTATATATTTTATCTCCTTGTTCTCATAAATTACTCACTGTTTTCTCTTCATTCTCATTTTTACTCTCCGTTTTCTCCTGGTTCTCATGAGATACTGTTACTCTTCCTGATACTGTTACTTCTCCTCACACTGGTTAGTTTTTCTCAGTGTTCATATTAGGAATATAGTTTCCTCTTTTTTCTCATTAGTTTCACTTTTTCTTTCAATCTTCATTAGTTTCTGGTTTTGCTGAGACACTTACTGTCTTCTGCTAATCATGAGTTCAGTTTTATTTTCCTTCTCATTAGTTTCTCCCTGTTTTTTTTTTCATTTTCTCTACACCTAGTTCCCATGTATCGCTGTTTTAACCTGTTCTCTCAAGTTACTCTTTTCTTTCTGCTCATTCCTTCCTGGTTTTTCTTATTAGCTACTCAGTGCTTTCTCCTCATTCTCAGCAGAGTCTCATCATTTTTTCCATCATGTTCTCATTAGTTATTTATCTCTATATTCTCCTTGGCCACCTCCGAGTTTTCATCCTGTTCTCGCTGGTTACTCACAGTTTTCTCCTCATTCTCGAACACTTCTCGTGCCTCTTCAAGGGTGCAGCTCTCCTCGATGCACTCTCGCTCCAGATTGTCTCTCATCATCTCCTCAAACGCTCCAGTGTTGTGGCGCTTTGTCCTGGTGAGCAGTGTGGCCGCTGACTGTCTGGAGAGAAACATAGAAGCTGAAGGAGACAGAAGAACACAGAGAGAACCTGGTTAGAAGAGAATGGAGGAGCGTTTCTCCTGAATATTCATCTTATCGTTTTCTGTCTGTTCGAGGACAAACATCCTCATGTATTCCAAACTCAGACATTAAACCGAGACCGATCTCTGTAAAGCACAGGCTCAGCCTAAATTACAGACCATGGAAATGACTTTATATTAATGAACTTTCATTTGAACAAACTTCATATCATTTCAATAACGGTTCATTGGGTTCAGTGATGTGCAGAAATGTGAGGACAATCAAGCAGAATGGGTCAAACTTCCACAACATCCATTTCCTCTTCTGTCTGCTTTCTCTTCATTCTCATTAGTTTCTCACCGTTTTCTCTTCCTTTTCATTGTTTCTGATCGTTTCATTAGTTACTCGCTGTTTTCTCTGGTTAATCACCTCATTCTTTGAACATGCTCACTGTTGTCTCCACATTTGTTTATCTGTTATCTTTTCACTCCTGTTGGTTTTTCTTTCTGGATTCTCCTTTCTCTCCTTAAGTACTGAATGCTTTCCTCTTACACGCATTAGTTTCTCTCTGTTGTCCCCTTGTTTCTCCTCATTTTCTCATGTATTGTGAGTGAGATTTAAGGTTCAATTATTAACTGTGTATAAAATCTATGAAGGTTAATAAAGGTTGAGTGTAAAACACTGTTTACAGTTCTGTGAGTATTTTTGTGAAGAAAACTTAATGAGACAATAATGAGATAAATTAGGTAAATCAGTCTTACCCCCAGATGTGAGAGATATTTCCTGCAGGACACCAAAAATCAGAACCAACACTTTAATCTTCTCCATTTTCACCACAAACTTTCACAACTGGACACTCGACCCGTCCACTCCAAAGTCCATCACTGCTCTGTTTGCACTTGCAGTGTGTGTGTTTGTGAGTGTGTGTGTGTGTGTGTGTGTGTTTGTGAGTGTGTGTGTGTGTGTGTGTGTGTGTGTGTGTGTGTGTGTGTGTGTGTGTGTGTGTGTGTGTGTGTGTGTGTGTGTGTGTGTGTGTGTGTGTGTGTTCTCTCTGATGTTCTGTGACTCATTGATGACCACTGTGTGGATCCAGTTAAGGTGGGCAGGTGCTGTTCAGGCATTGTTTTAAATAAAGTTCTACATATGTGTTTCAGTGAATTCATTTATTATTTAATAAAAGAAAAAAAAAACCTGCTTTAGTTCTTTTAGATTTTTGACTGCCACCAGCACCACCAGTACAGCCAGCCGGTGGAAATTGGGCTACTGTTGAGAAGAAGAAGAAGAAGAAGAAGAAGAAGAAGAAGAAGAAGAAGAAGAAGAAGAAGAAGAGGAAGGAGGAGGTTGGATGTGAGGGTAGGGACTTTGAATGCTGGCAGCATGACAGGTAAAGGGAGAGAATAAGGGTGATGAGCAGAGCTGTAGTAACTATAGAGGGATAAAGTTGATCAGCCACACCATGAAGTTATGGGAAAGAGTCGTGGAAGCAGGTTAAGAAAAGAGGTGAGGATCAGTGAACAGCAGTATGGTTTTATGCCGAGAAAGAGCTCTACAGATACAGTGTTTGCTCTGAGGGTGTTGATGGAGAAGAACAGAGAAGGTCAGAAGGAGTTACATTGTGTCTTTGTGGATTTGGAGAAAGCAGATGACAGGGTGCCTAGAGAGGAGTTGTGCTTTTGTATGAGGAAGTCTGGTGTTACAGAGAAGAACATCAGAGTGGAGAGAAGGATGGAGGGAGTAG
Source organism: Hepsetus odoe (assembly GCA_017165825.1). NCBI lineage: Eukaryota > Metazoa > Chordata > Actinopteri > Characiformes > Hepsetidae > Hepsetus > Hepsetus odoe. The sequence goes on along the minus strand of JABMDN010000555.1, from coordinate 2,363 downwards.
AGGAGGTGAAGTTGGAGGAGTTCAAATACTTGGGATCAACAGTTCAGAGTAACGGCGAGTGTGGAAGAGAGAAGAAGAGAGTGCAGGCAGGTTGGAATGGGTGGAGAAGAGTGACAGGAGTGATCTGTCACAGACGGGGACCAGCAAGAGTGAAAGAGGTTTACAGGATGTTTAAATGGACAGGATTAGAAATTAATATATTAGAGGGACAACCCAAGTTGACGTTTTGGAGATAAAGTGAGAGAAGTGAGACTGTGTTGGTTTGGACGTGTCCAGAGGAGAGACGAGGAGTGTATCAGGAGGTGGATGTTGAAGATGGAGCTGCCAGGAAAGAGGAGAAGAGGAAGACCAAAGAGGAGGTTTATGGACGTGTATGTATTCTTTCATACCTCCTTCCTCAACACCTGAATCTGTGGCGCTGTCCTCCTCCTCACAGTTTGGACTCAAAAACTAAGCTGTGAAAGCTTTTTTTTGGGATCCGATTTACATGTAATCAATGTTTTGGCCCCGCCCCTTCATACTGACATCATAAGGAATGATTTAAAACTGCTTTTTGAACTCAGATTCCAGTTCGCTCTTAACAGGCACAGTAACGGAGTAATTCTGGCAATGTGAGGTCAGAAAGAGGTCGTGTGGAAATCATTTTTGAATGTTCTCGCCACATGAAACAAAAAAATAGGAGGAAGTAAAACGGATTAAAAAAGTTGTTCTTTTTTCTTCTAACTGGAATATTTGTCCTGCGTCACTAACGTTGTCCCAGTGTCGGATGTCTCTACATGATAGAACTGCAGTAAACACGTTTGGCTGCATCCAGAACAACGGAAACGCTGTAAAATATTCATCCCGTCATATACAGCCCTGTTCCTGAGACACTGAAGTGCTGTGTTTATGTAATCCGACCTGCGACTGGATCTCTGGCTCTGGAGCAGCGAGAAAAAGCTCTATTATTCATGTTCCTCATGCCGTGGTCTTATGTAAAGTTGCCAGCGAGGTTAACTGTTGGATTGTGCTGCGTGACACACTCGTCCTTCAGAACCACTTAATCATCAGATGTAGCTCCTCTTCCTCACCACTTTCAGCATCCAGAGTCTCTGACAGGGCCTGACTCTCCCTTCACACCTCTCACTCCTCCTTCATCCCTCCCTCAACTTTTTAGGGGTATTGTAGCTCACCCCGTGCTGGGATCACATCAGCATGACGCAGTGTCACTCTAATGTCTAATGAGTTAATGTTGCCTATAAAACTAAAACCAAAGATCTTCACTTCAAACAGCATCCAAGTCACAAATCGGGAAGAAATGCCTTTGTTCTAATCACCGTTTCAGATTAAACCTGTGCAAAAGCTCCTTTTTTCAAGTTGAGTATGAACTTGTGATATTACAAAAACTTATTATACTCTGTGTAAAAATGAGTTATTTATATTTATTACATAACAGCAGTTAAGCCCCGCCCAACAGCTAATGTAAAACAGAAGGGTATTTTTATTTATATCTGTCTCGATTTCTTCCTGTCCTCTGCATCTTTCACACTGTCCCCCTGCATGTCCTCTCATCATATAAAGTGCTGATAATTGTGGATGTATGTTGATGTATCACTGCTTGAATGAATTATTTGAGTATCGGCTTGTTATGTTGGTCGATATTTATTATTTGGAACCTTTTTTCAAGCTACAAAATCTGCCTCTTACACTAACACACCCTTCATCAGTGAGGGCAGTTTAAGAATAAAGTGGTTGTTATTTTGTGATAAAGTATAAAATAAACGAATAAGATTTTCTTTATTTTGGGCTCCGCATTGGGCTCAGATCAAAATAACACAGCGGTGCTTTTCACTGAAGCTACCCGAGCAGAGATGCTGAGAAATCCACTGAATGTTCACACCCTGAAAAACACTTAACAAACACAAACCACAGAGCAACATTTCGGATCAGAGTCTGTGTGAATGATCATCTCTGATCATACCCAGAACTTACCGTCTCTGCTGGGGGAGACACTAAGAGTAGGAGATCAGAACCTCAAACCTGAGTATCTGAGGAGAAATATTATGCTTTATAGGTGCTCCCATACACAACTGAAAATGAATATACAAGCAATGAAAACGGTTATTTGTTAATTATGAAAGTGAAAGTGACTACCCTTGCCATTGTGAAACGCAGCACAGCACAACACAACGAAATTCAACCTCTGCGTTTCACCCACACACACGTGCGGTAGTGGGCAGCTACTGAAGGTGCCCAGGGAGCAGTTACTGGGACAGTACCTTGCTCAAGGGTACCTCAGGACAACCTACTCGTGCTCTTTCAGATTTTCTTGTATTTTTGAGGGACAGTTCTCCAGATCTTCCTGAAGGACAGTGTTGTTGTCT
>JABMDN010000554.1:0-16703 GCA_017165825.1 Hepsetus odoe | reverse complement strand
TTATCTATTGGCTAAGTGGTGACACTAAAGCTAGCACAGAATCACAGTTTACAAAATGGTTATTAAACTCCTGCCTAAAGATAGATCTGCAAACATCATCAGTTGGAAAAGACAGAACATGTTTCAAATCTAAGCCACAAGCAAACTAGACTCTTGTCTCAATTACTTTTCAAGTGTAGAGGCTTAGAAGTGAAACTTAATTAATATGAAATGATGATATTGTGATTGTTTTATATCTTTTTCATGTAGAATCATCTACTCTCAGTTGGAGTTTGTTCATCATTCTTCTCATTATCTTCACTGGAGTTTTAATAGGGAAGTTTAACTTAAAGGAGAATTTATTGAAATTTGTTTCCCAACTCAGAGAAAGATTTAGGTGAGTGTGTTTTCGGTATTTTATTTAATAAGTCACAGACTACAGATCATTACAAGAGATGAACATGTTTTTTTTAGTCCTGCTAGTCTAATGTGAGCTTCTCAACTCCATAATTATGTTGTAAAATGCCACACACATGAATGTCAATTTACAGGCAAATAATAAATGTGACACTAATATGAATTTGTCTGCTCTATTAGTCTACCTGTATCCATCATATCTGTATGATTCCCCTTCATGAAATAGAATCCAAAGCCTTCAGGACAATGATGACAGCATGTAATGAGGCTGTGGGAGCTCATCTAATGATTCCAGTAAAAATCTTGAACATGACTAAGCAGAAGTGAATTAAGTATCCATCCATCCATTTTCTGCCGCTTGTCCCAAACGGGGTCGCGGGGGAGTGCTGGAGTCCAACCCAGCGCACACGGCGAAGGACGGGGGACACACCCTGGACAGGTCGCCAGTATTTTCCCCCATTTATCCGGGCTTGGGACTGACACGAAGAAATACACTTACTTGTGCATCCCTAGGGGCTGGGTTAACCATTTTATTGAAATAATTCCACAATACTTCACTCAGCAACAGTAAAATTAGAGCTGGGTAACTTGAGCACCCTGATAGCCTGGGACAATAACATGTCTTAGAGTACTGAGGGTCCGCCATGTCTTTTGTAGTGGCCCGTGAGAGCTTAAAATGCGCACAATTGTTTTAAAATAAAAGTCTTAGCTGCTTTAAAGCTTACAATGGCCATAAACTACATCTCCCACAATACATTTCGATGTTGTGACCCGTGAAGGGACAGCGTTGTGCCACTAGATGACAGTGTTTCCACCGTTTTAACTACTGCAGTTTTCCAACACATGGAGCTGACAAATATCAACAAATAAAACCAAAAATGTTCAATAAGAGAGAAATTGATGCAGAAGGATGGCAGGGGTTGGATGTTTGCCCTCTGTGCAGTCATTTGTTTTTGTTTAACTGCCCCTCTTGAATGGGACATAAATGTTTTAACTAAAGTTAATAACTTTGAAGTTTGATATTAACTTGAGAAATTTGTCTTTGTTATGTATTTGTTTGTTGTCTTAATATATTTATGTTATTCATTATTATTGGACAGGTTGACACAGATGGTTAGACAGGAGTCTCCGTGGACGATGTTTGTTGATGATATTTTGATCTGTAGTGAGAGTAGGGAGCAGCTTGAGGAGAACCTGGAGAGATGGAGATCTGCTCTAGAGAGGAGAGGAATGAAAGTGAGCAAGACAAAGGCAGAATACATGAGTGTGAATGAAAGGGAGGAAAGTGGAGTGGTTAGGATGGAGGAATTTAAATACTTGGGATCAACAGTTCGGAGTAATGGCGAGTGTGGAAGAGAGTGCAGGCAGGTTGGAATGGAGGTAGACGAATAGCAGGAGTGATCTGTGACAGACGGGTACCAGCAAAAATGTACAGAGCTGGAGGTGTCAGAGTTAAAGATGCTGAGATTTGGGTGTTGGGTGTGACGAGGATGGACAAGATTACAAATGAGTATATTAGAGGGACAGCTCAGGTTAGACGTTTTGCAGACAAGGTTAGAGGAGCAAGGTTGTGTTGGTTTGGACATGTGCAGAGGAGAGAGGAGGATGTTGAAGATGGAGCTGCCTGGAAAGAGGAAAAGAGGTGACCACGTGACTACGTGACGCAGTAACAGACCTCTTGTTGAAAGAAAAAGGAAGAAGAGGATCATGTTTACGTGTTTTATATTATTTTTGTTTTTTTTCTAAATAGACGTCAGGCTCTGGACGGAGAGGAGACAAACGAAGCTGGACTATGATTCTGATTCCGGTACCAGAGTCGGTTCTGTAATCGACACACAGCAGGTCTGGAAGAAGCTCCGCAGTTTGTGTCCCAACCGACGGACATTACCGAGAGAACCGGAGGGTGACGAGTTCCAGTGTTACACAACAAAGAGTGTAACAGTTCTGCACTTCTGAAGCTGAACTGATCTGATCTTTATTTTTACACCATGAGAGACACGAAAGCGGAAGCAGGTTTTTAGTTTAGTTTGGTTTGAACGTGTTTGACTAAAACTGCTAAAATTAACTGCCTTCAAGTGCAGGGTGTGTTAAAATGAACATCATTTTTCCGAGTTTATTCCTGTTCACATCACTCTGCAGTACAATCACAGGTAGGATCTCTTTAATAACAAACTAAATGTGCCTCTGTGTCCTTTAAAACACCCCCCCCCCCCCCCCTCCACAGAGTGAAACTAAATACCCTTTTGTCATTGTGAACAGCAACAAAGAAATTCCCTAACCACTAGGACAATCCTTGTCATTGTGAGGTCACAGCACAGCACACGTTAACCACAACAAAACTGGATTTAACCCATGCACACAAACACCGTGCTGCAGTGGGCAGCTATTAAAAGGGAGCAGTGAAGGGGACGCTACCTTGCTCAAGGGTACTTCAGGGCAATTTACTGGTGAGGGAATCGAACCCACAATCTTCCGATGTGGGGTCAACTCCCTAACCACTAGACCACCGCTTGTTCGCAAATATATTTTAATTAAAGTCTGAATGTACATTTTAATCAAACCTAAAGGTTCATATATCGTTTAGTGATTTTTTTTCTTATTCACACTTTGTCTTATTTTGTTTTGTTATTAAACAGCTGTGAGGGTCATTGGTCAGGATGCTGTTGTCACAGAAGGACATGATGTCCATTTATACTGTGAGCTCATCGAGACAAAAGAGAAACTAACACAGATCACCTGGCAAAAAAGGACAAAAGAAGATCCTACAAACAAGAATTTTTTCGCCATTAACCCAGATGGAACAACAGAGGATGTAAATGGATTTGGACCCAGAGTAACATTTACTGGAAACACTGAAGAACTGATCGGCACAATTCTTCTAAAGAACGTTACATTATTCGATGAAGGAGTCTACACCTGTATCTTTAATATATTCCCCAGTGGACCAATAACGACAGAGATTAAACTCGAGGTACAAGGTAAGATCTGTTACTCATGTTATTGCAAACCTGAATGAGCCATAAATTATACTGAATAAATCATTTATCTGTATAACTTATCAGATGTCATGCAGTACAGGTTGTGCAATGCAAGCAGACTATAATACACAATCTTTTACCTTTGTATTACATTTTTCACCTGAAAATGTCTGTTGGTCAACTGCACTCAGTCTCTAGGTTCCCTGGAAAAATGTTGAAATAACTTCCTAGCTGTACATTCAGCCCTTTATTTAAAATTAGAATGGAGCAATATATATATATTTTTTTTCTTGCTTCACTAACCTTGTCTCCAAAACGTCCAGCCTGAGCTGTCCCTCTAATATACACATTTCTAATCCTGTCCATGCTGAAAAATGAAAATCTGAAAATCTCAGTATCTTTAACCTCCACCTCCAGCTCTGCCTCTTGTCTTTTCATCAGCGCATCCGTCTACAACCGGTACAACATAGCTGGTCTCACTACTGTCCTGTAAACCTTCCCTTTTACTCTCGCTGGTACCCATCTTTCACAAATCACTCCAGCCACTCTTCTCCACCCATTCCAACCTGCCTTCACTCTCTTCTTCACCTCTCTTCCACACTCGCCGTTACTCTGAACTGTTGATTTCAAGTACTTAAACTCCTCCACCTTTGTCACCTCTACTCCCTGCATCCTAATCACTCGGTACCTTGATCAAGGGTACCTCAGGGCAACGTACTGTTGAGGGAATCAAACCCACAATCTTCCAGTCTGGGTCCAATTCCCACTAGGGAACCCAAACTCTCTGCCCAAACTCTCACAATGCATCAAACACCTCAGCTGATCCAGTATGGAATTCAGTATCATTGTCAGCATATTGATTTGCCAAAGTTTTATACTGGGTGCCCTTCCTGATGTCACCCTCCCCATTTATCCGGGCTTGGGACCAGCACAACGAAATACACTGGCTTGTGCATCCCTAGTGGCTGGGTTAGTACAGAGTTAAATATTAACATGAAAGTGTCTGTTGGCTTGCTGTTTCTAGGTTCATTGGAAAAAAAAATGTTTAAATACATTTCAGTATCTCCGTATCTGCTTCCATAACTCCTTATTCTGAAACAAGTGTTCTTTTGTAATATGAACTGGAATAACATCAAGATTCATCAGTGTTCTTGGACCATTTGCAAGGGAAATTAATCTTCCCCAGGAATTCTACTGAAAGCTGCAAGATCAGGCACCCATAGCTGGCTGCACTCTCAATATTTTCATTGCAAATGTGTTTAATAGTTGGGTTTTTTTTTTTTGTTGTTGGCACTAGTTAGTGCAACTTTCCTGGCAAATGCTTAATTAATAATGGCTCACTATCTCACATTCCTCTCCATATCTACACCCCTCCAGTGTTAACTTGTGTCTGACTTAGAACACTGAGAGCCATTCTGGGTTAGAACCAAAGAGCAAGACCTAAAGCAGCCACCAATCCCGAATTACTCAGTAGAACCAGGTGGGATTTAAAGGTTTGATACAAGTGGAAAAGTAAAACAAAAAAAACATCTCAAAACCAGTGGTGGAAAAAAGATGGAGAAAATATTTACTTTTGCAGCATTTAGCAGACACTCTTAACCAGAGTGACTTCCATGTCCTAATTACAGGGACAGTCCCCCCTGGAGCAACTCTGGGTTAAGGGTCTTGCTCAGGGACCCAGTGGTGGTAGTGCCAGATGGGATTCGAACCTGGGACCTCTTGAGTCATAGGTCCATAGGCAAGTACCCACCACTAGACCACCGCCGCCAAATCAAACTGAAATAGAAATAAAACTGGCAGAGGAAAACTGCTGATCGGTAAAAAAGCCTAGGAAAACTCGAAGTCTCTCAACACAAAGGAAAGGGGGACTTCTGAACGCCCATGCGTTGGTGCTTGTGTGACAAGTTTCTCCTTATTTTTGGCTTGAAACTTGAGAGGTGCACTTGAAAATGGAAACTCAAGAGAGGGGTGTGTAGCATCGACAAACACAAGGAGAGACAGAGAGAGAGGCAGAGTCCTGAGAGTAAATGTCATGTTGAATGCAGGTATACAGCCTTGTCTATAAAACATAATGGAAGCAGTGTTGTGGTTTGTGCTTGTATGGCTGTCATTGTTGATGACATGACTAGTAAACAGATTCTTAGCTGTGAGATCCAACATCATGTGTTAAAATAATTATGCAGTGCTCCACCTATACAGCAGGACATTATTAAAGTACTGATTGATCAAAAACTGTCAAGCTAACTCGGTTTCTCAACAAACCATTCAAACCAGTCTCTCTTTGGATTCATGCTGACTTTCTGCATCTAAACCCTTTAGACACTTATAAATGTCAAATCCAATGCACATAGCAACAACATCAAAAAACTGTCTCACAATCTGTACCAAATTCTAGATTAAATCAGTCAGTTTTGGTTGTGACACGTTTCCTGATGTTTAAAGGTTGTCTTCTTTCTGTTCAATATTAAGTTTGGGGTGGTGGTTGAGCAGCAGGTCATAAAACCATCATAGGACAACACAAACCAATAAGGAACACACAGCAGCATCTCCAGTTCATCTGATGGACATGTACTACTGAGTTATTTATGTTTTGGTTTCAGAAATATTTTCATTTTTTTCTTAACAATATAAGGTAAATGTTACTTTAAATTACTTTGAGGTTTATTTTATACCATCTGTTAGATAACCGTTATCAGAACACCGTTAATGTATATAAACTGATGTATATCACATTTTATTTGGTTTCCATGTTCATTCTGCCAGATACTGAGATGTTTGTCATCATTTCTAGTTCCTCCTGTTGCCAGTGTGTCTACTGATGTGATTCCTGTTGTGGGGGAGTCTGAAGTGATCTTGGCAACCTGCACTGCTTCTAAAGCAAAACCAGCTCCAGTAGTGTCCTGGCGTCTGGGTGCACTAAGGGACTCTATAAAAGTACAGACCAATGAATCTGTGGACACTGATGGACTCCACACTGTAAGACGCTCCCTGATTGGTGTAGCATCCAAAGAACTAAACCAGCAGAACATTCAGTGTTTGGTGAACCACACCAGCCTTGCTGAGGAGCTTAGACTGGACTATGCAATAGTCATCCATTGTAAGTCACTGTCTCTGTCATGTGATTACTTTACATTTACATTTACGGCATTTATCCAGAGCATGTCCTAATTACAGGGACAGTACCCCTGGAGCAATTCAGGGTTAAGGGTCTTGCTCAGGGACCCAGTGGTGGTAGTGCTAGAGGTGGGATTTAAACCTGGGACCTTTTGAGTCATAGGTCCGTAGGCAAGTACCCACCACTAGACCACTGCCACCCTACTTTACTAGTCCGTGCAAGCAGAAGCATGCACCTTTTGCAAGTTTCCTCAAGGAGATCACACATTTTCTATTACAGAAAAGGGGAATTCCTTTTTTTTTCTTCAGTGTTTGTTGTCAGTGTTTCCTTCTTTTTGGTTTGTAAGTATCTAAGAGTAGCAAATGTTTACAGAAACATCTCTTAAATGTTTGTTTACCAAGAGACTTTAAAAAATATAGATGACAAGTTAAATATAAATTAGCTTAATTTGTTCACATGAAATCTTTCAGCAAAGGCATAAAATCAAGAAGCACATTGTTTCTGTGCTCAAATTAGGTGATTTTCCAGTAAGAATTAACATTTTATTGTGGGATGATTTAAGGCTGCCAGTGGGTTTGTTTTAAAGTTAGTGTGTCTTTGTTCTTTTACTCTCAGATCCTCCACAGTTTGTGACTATTATTTCAGTTAATGCTCCAACAACATTTCAAGAATTCCAGTGTGTAGCTGATGCCAATCCACCACCAACAAAGTTCATCTGGAGCAGGTAAGCAAGCTGAAGTTTTTCTCCTTTTTTCTCTTTTGTTTTTTTTTTTCTTTCTGCTGCTTCTCTTCTGCTTCCTGTACTCTTCATCTTCCTCCTTCAAAGCAACTGCCTGCATGTCCTCTCTCACTACATCCATAAACCTCCTCTTTGGTCTTCCTCTTCTTTCCAGGTAGCTCCATCTTCACCATCCTCTTCCCAATATAATCCTCGTCTCTCCTCTGGACATGTCCGAACCAACAAAACCTTGCTTCTGTAACTTTGTCTCCAAAACGTCCAACCTGAGCTGTTCCTCAAATATACTAATTTCTAATCCTGTTCATCCTCATCACACCCAATGAAAATCTCAGCATCTTTTACTCTGACACCTCCAGCTCTGCCTCTTGTCTGTCTCCATCACATTCTCCCTTTACCAGTCATGCTGCTAGCATTCAAAGTTCCTACACTTACTTCCATTCTGTTACCCTTCCTGCTCTCCTCCTGCCTCTGGACATGCCTTATTCCTCCTCCTCCTCTTCTTCTTCTCCTTTGGCCAACACTAGCCCTATTTCCACCAGCGCCCTATAGGCTAACAGCACTGGTGGTGGTTGTTGTTAACCTGGGCTGATATGGTATGGAGGTCTGTTTTGTTGTCCACATATTCATTTGGCAAAAGTTTTACACCAGGTGTCCTTCCTGACATAAACCTCCCCATTTTCCGGGTTTGGGACCAGCACGAAGAAATACACTGGCTTGTGCTTCACTCGTGGCTGGGTTATCCAAGCTGAAGTTTAACACCCTGAAAAAAAGTGCAGCTGCAGCACTGCTAATTGGAAAATGTAAAAGTTGCTGGTTCATAAATAGAAGCATGTCCTCATTTTTCTTCATTTAATATTTTTTTTACATTTAATATTTTAAATTGGAAGTGAGAGTGACTGCCCTTGTCATACGCAGCACGACACAACACAACAAAATTCAACCTATGCGTTTCACCCATACACACACGTGCAGCAGGGGCAACTATTGAAAGCACCCGTGGAGCAGTGACGGGGGCGGTACCTTGCTCAAGGGTGACCTCAGGGGCAAACTACTGGTGAGGGAATCGAACACACAATCTTCCGAGCCGGGGCAACTCCCTAACCACTAGGCCACTGCTGCCCACTCTGTGTAAACTGTGTAAAATCCACACAAATCTTAAAATCAACATTAACCTTCAGTCCATGTGGTCCAGGAGCACTAGAATCGCTGTGTTCTGTCTGAACACTTTACGTCACAACACACCTCTGGTAATTGTTTTTCATTTCCATGGAGATTCTTATGTGTCATATTTGTAGCAAGTTTCCGCGCAGGACATCCTGAGAAAATAAACACTAAGGATCTTACTAAACATTTCTATTTCCAAGCCTTAAAAAATCTTACAGGGTTTTTAAGGAGGAGTTTCAGAGCAGGGGGTGTAATAAATATATCAGGCTGGTTCTTGTTACACTGTGCTTTAAACGTCTTAAAAGTACATAGATAGGGTGTCTTTAGGAAGATTTAACTCTGGGCCTGTTGCTGTGTTTTGAGTTATATATATATAAGTAGTGTTTCCGTTGAAATTGTAACGGAAAAATGAACACTTAATATTTTTTTGTAAAAACAGAAAGACTGGGACTTCTTCCAGCCTAGTGGATGGTGACAGGCTGAAAATGCAGCGGAGCTCTGATAACAATGGATTGTATATATGTAATGCTTCAAACCCGTATGGAACAGGCTTGAGTACCATTTATGTGCATGTTTCCAGTGGTGAGTATCATTTACATATAAATACAGTAGATTGTAATTAAGTTTGTATTAACCCATTCACCAGTATATTGCAGGGAAACTTCTTTCAGAAATTGGGATTAAGGGTCATGTTTACTTTCAGTTGAAAAACTCCTTGCAGAATGTTTTTTTTTTTAAAGCCAGGACAAGTATTTCACTTGATCACTTCAGTAAATGTATTTAAAATTTCTGATATCTATCTGATTTCTTTTTGCAGTCCTCTTAATGGGCTTCATATATATCCCTATATATATATATATATATCTCCATAGATTTTGGCTTCTTGTTATTAATACACATTATGCAGTCTATTGCCTCAATGGTATAACTACAGCTTGCACAGAATCTTCTTCTGCTCCCGTTTAGGGGTCGCAACAGCGGATTAACTGTCTCCATTTCTTCCTGTCTTTTGCATCTTCCTGCTTTAAACTGACCACCTGCATGTCCTCTCTCACCACATCCATAAACCTCCTCTTTGGTCTTCCTCTTCTTCTCTTTCTTGGCAGCTCCATCCTCAACATCCTCCTTCCAATATAATCCTCATCTCTCCTATGCACATGTCCAAACCAACGCAACCTTGCTTCTCTAACTTTGTCTCCAAGACGTTTAACCTGAGCTGTCCCTCTAATATACTCATTTCTAATCCTGTCCATCCTCATCACACCCAACGAAAATCTCAGCATCTTTAACTCTGACACCTCCAGCTCCACCTCCTGCCTTTTTGTCAGTGCCACCGTCTCCAACCCATACAGCATAGCTGGTCTCAGTTAACAAAATGTTAATTAAACTCCTGCCTAAAGATAGATCTGCAGATGATCAGTTGGAAAAGACAGAACTTCCCGATCTAAGCCACAAGCAAACTAGACTCTTGTATCGGTTACTTTTCAAGTGTAGAGGCTTAGAAATTAAACTTAATTAATATGAAATAATGATACTGTGATTGATTTATATCCTTTTCATGTAGAATCTTCTACTCTCAGTTGGAGTTTGTTCACCATTCTTCTTGTTATCTTCACTGGAGTTTTAATATGGAAGTTTAACTTAAAGGGGAATTTATTGAAATTTGTTTCTCAAATCAGAGGATTAAGGTGAGTTTGTTTTTGGTCATTTATTTAATAAGTAACAGACTACAGATCATTACAATAGATTAACATGTTTTTTTTTTTAGTCCTGCTAGTTTAATGTGAGCTTCTCAACTCCATAATTATGTTGTAAAACGTCCACACATGAATGTCAATTTAAGGGAAAATAATAAATGTGACACTAATATGATTTTGTCCACTCTAGGAATCAACCTGTAGCCACTGATTCACCTTCATCTACAAGAAATAGAAGCCAAAGCCTTCAGGACAATGATGAGGACCTTTAATGAGACTGTGGGAGCTCATCTAATGATTCCAGTAAAGATTTGAATCATAACTCACTAAAACAAGGCAGAGAATCGATGGCTGAGGAAAATAGAGAGCAAAGGTGTGGTTTTTTTGTGGTCAGTTGTTACCATGGCAGTGGAGGAAACAAAAGAGTTTTTTTTATTATTTTTTTATTATTTTTTTTATTATTACCCCCCCCCCCCCCTCCCCCCTCTCCATTGGGATCATACCTTGCCGTGGTGGGGAGGCTTTACTCTGAGCCCAAAAATGTAGACACATCATTTTGCTTCATCTATTAGCTGTGTCTACATTTTGTACTGTTGGTGTTTCTCATAGCTTAGATTTCACCATTAACATTGTTGCTTGGAGGAAACTAAATGATCCCGTAGCAGTGACCTACTGTATTTGAAGTATATTTAATATTAGAGTATTTAACAGATGCTCTTTTCCGGAGTGATGTAAATAAGTGCCATATTAAAGCCATATTCTCAAGTCAGCAACTGCTGACCAACCAAGTTACCACCAGGATACTTTAAAAACAGCAAAAACCTACAGCAAACAAATCCTAGTGAAGAGAGACGTGAAGGGAAATAACCCCTTTAAAGCCTTTCACAACCATATGGTAACACTTAATCTTGCTCAAAGTAGCATTGTTTATCTCGCCTTTTGAAAAATGTTTGTGCAGTAATTGGAACAATTCATACATTACTTTCAAGGAATTCTTTGCAATTCAAAAAGGAAATACACTGTTTCCATTAAATACCTGCCAGGCCCCAGAGTAATGTAAACATATTGTGTAACACTGGGGTGGTGTGGATAGGATGTAAATACATCGCTGAGATACTTGTGCTCAGCTTATTAGACATAGTAAACATAAACAAAGATAAAAACTAAAGCACCATTGTTACTACGGAGATCACCCGTGTGAATGGACACTCTGCTCCGACTCATTGGAACTTATAAAGCCAGCCACCATTGAAGCATTGAAGCCCTCATGAGCGCAGGTATGCTCAGTCAGAGCAGAGTGCCATCTACATGACACATGACATACGGTGACACACTGTATCTCTGCGTCTGGGTTTTTTTTTTTTGTTTTTTTTTTTTCATTTTTTTTCTCAACTGCTATCTCCCCTAACACCTCCATGCTTCCACTGGTATGTCATCTGGACCAACAGCCTTTCTATTCTTCATCCTCTTCATCGCTGCCCTTACTTCCATCTTGCTTATTTGGTGCTTTTCCTAGTTCACTGTCCTCACATCATCCAATCTTCTCTCTCTCTCATTTTCTTCATTCATCAGCCGCTCAAAGTACTCCTTCCATCTGCTCAACACGCTCTGTTCACTTGTGAGTACATTTCCATTTCTACCTTTAATTGCCCTGACCTGCTGCATATATTTCCCATATCTGTCCTTTTCTGCCTCTTTACTGTAATACTTCTCATACAGTTCACCAAACACCTTGTCTTTGGACTTTGCCACTGCTCTCTTTGCTCTGTGGTTCATCTCCTTGTACACCTGTCTACTTTCTTCATCTCTCTGACTGTCCCACTTCTTTGCTTCCCTCTTCTTTTGCATACACTCCTGTACTTCTCGGTTCCACCACCAGGTTTCCTTATCCTCCTCCTTCCTTCCAGACGTTACGCCAAGTACATTTCTAGCTGTCTGCCTTATCAGTTCTGCAGTAGTTTCCCATCACTTTGGTAGCTCATCAGCACCTTGTGGGGCAGCGGTGGCCTAGTGGTTAGGGAATTGCCCCCGCATTGGATGGTTGTGGGTTCAAACCCCTTACCAGTAGGTTGCCCTGAGGTAGCCTTTAGCAAGGTACTGTCCCCGTCACTATTCCCCAGGCGCTTTAAATAGCTGCCCCCTGCTGTACGGTGTTTGAGTGCATGGGTTAAATGCAGAGGTCCAATTTCATTGTGGTTGCACTCCTCCTTCTTAAGCTTCCACCACTTGATCATCAACTCTGTCCTCACTATCCTCCTCTTCTTGACCTCCAAGGTCATCCTACAGACTACCATCCTATGCTGTTTAGCTAATCTCCCCCCTGTCACTACATGACCATTAAAATCTGCACCAAACACCACTCTCTCTCCCCTGGGTACACTCTCTATCACTTCATCAGACTCACTCAAGAATTCTTCTTTCTCCTCCATCTCACAACCAACTTGTGGATCATAAGCACTAACAACAATCATCATCACACCTTCAACTTCCAGCTTCAATCTCATCACCCTCCCTGACACCCTCTTCACCTCCACATACTCTTCCTTCAGTATAACACCTACCCCATTCCTCCTTCTATCCACACCATGGTACACCTGGCCTTACTACCCTTCCATCTAGTCTCTTGCACACACAAAATTTCAGCCTTCCTTCTCTCCATCATATCAGCTAATTCTCTACCTTTACCAGTCATGCTGCCAACATTCAAAGTCCCTGCCCTCACTTCCACTCTCCTCTCCTTCTTTCTATCCTCCTCCCTCTGGACATGCCTTCCTCTTCTTCTTCTCCTCCTTTGGCCAACATTAGTCTACAGGGTGCTGGTGGAAACTGGACTAACAGTACTGGTGGCGGTCGTTGTTAACCTGGGCCTCACCCAATTCAGTATGGAATTCTGTTTCGTTGTCTGCATATTGATTTGACAAAGTTTTACACCGGATGTCCTTCCTGATGTAACCCTCCCCATTTTAGGACCGGCATGAAGAACTACACTGGCTTTTGCATTTGTATATTGAAGAAGCTTTTGAGCAGTTTACATTTACATTACATTTACATTTACGGCATTTAGCAGACTCTCTTATCCAGAGCGACTTACAGCAGTGCTTTATTTCCACATTAGATCATCATCTCGGTAACCAGCAAAGATCAGTAACTGCTGATTGCTAGTACCACCTAAGTAACAGATTAAGAGCCCTTGTGACAAGTATACACCATACACTTTTTATTTATTTATTTTTTTTGGACAGGAAAGAGAGTAGAGGTTTTTTTTACGAAAGGAGGAGCAGGGGAGGGAGAGTATGAAAGAGAGTAGAGGTTTTTAGGAAAGATGGAGTAAGGGTAGGAGAGTGGATGGTTTGGGAGGGTTAGTCCCTCAGAAATTTGGTGAACAGGTGGGTCTTTAATCTACGTTTGAAGACAGCGAGGGACTCAGCAGTTCTGACCATCAGGGGGAGTTAATTCCACCACTGAGGGGCCAGAACTGAGAAGAGTCTTGATGCTTGTCTTCCTCTGTTTTTCAACGGTGGGGGTTCAAGACGAGAAGAGACACGATGTTTGATTAGAACCGATAGGTAAGATGGTGCAAGGCTGTTAGTAGTCTTGTAAGCAAGAATTTGGGAGGAGAAGGAGAGCTCATTGTCGAAAGTGACACCAAGGTTCCTAGCAGATCGAGATGGGATGAGAAGTGAACCGACAAAAGGAGATGAGAAGGTCCTGATATGGAGTTTGATGGGGGATCAAGGAGAATCAAGACTGAGAACAGGTTGTTAGATCTTGCAGCATGGAGTTTGTGAGTGACAGCCAGAAGAGCCATTTCAGTTGAGTGCAATGTTTTAAATCCAGACTGGTAGGGATACTGGAGACCGATTTGAGACAAGAAAACATTGAGTTGGTTATATACTACTTGCTCTAAGACTTTGGAGAGAAAGGGGAGAATGGATACCGGTCTATAGTTGTTCAAATCCACGCAATCCAGAGATGGTTTCTTCAGGATTGGAGTGACGATGGCTGACTTGATGGCAGATGGAACGTGGCCGGTCTCTAGAGATCCATTGATTATTTGAGAGATGTATGGAAGAAGATCTGAAGCCATCTCTAGGAGTAGGGATGATGGAATTGGATCAAGGGACGAGGTGGTGGGGTTGCTGGACTTCAAGAGTAGCAGTACCTCCTCCATGGAGAGCAGCGAGAGGGCAAGGTATTGGTGGTGGCAGGTTGCTTGGGGCTGGACAGGAGAGTTGACAGTTAAGTGGAAGGATCTGATTGCCTCAGTTTTCTCGTCAAAAAATGAAGCAAAGTCATCTGGAACTTTGGTCAGCCACGGGGCTGGTGGGGAGACACATCTTGTTCTGTTAATTAAAGGACAGAGCTGGTCAGTTGAATGGCTGAGAGAGGAGAGGAGTTCATTAGTATTGAGTTCAACAGCAGAAACAGTTGGGGTAATTGTAGCAGGAGGAGATAGGTGGGAGAGAACTGTGGAGCAAAAAGAGGACAGTGACAGAGTGCTGAGATTCCTCTGGGCTTGTTCTGGAGTCTCTAGTTGACAGGGCGACATGCCGGCAAGAAATCTGAAAGATAGGAGATGGTGATCAGATACATGTAGAGGTTTAGACAGAATATTGCCCATATAGAGCGATATGGTGAATATTAGATCATGAGTGTTGCCAGCTTTGTGGGTAGGAGGAGATTTGTTGAGGGACAGGTCAAAGGATTAAAGTAGCTGTGTAAGCCCGCTGGTATGGATCTTATCTCCTGGTAGGTTGAAGTTTCCAAGAAGGATCATTGGAGAGTTATCATCCGGGAACGAACTTAGGAGGACATCTAGCTCATTGACGAGTTTGCCAAGTAAGCCAGGGGGAAGGTAGAGGACAATGATGTGAAGCTTAATAGGATAGGTTATAGTAACAGCATGGAGTTCGAAAGAGGAAATGTTGAGGTGGCATCGACTGAGAGGCATAAAGTGCCATTTACGTGATAGGAGCAAACCTCTACCTCCCCCCGGCACACTGGTTCTAACATTTGCAACAGAAGTGTCTATAATATTTATAACTAATGTTACTTTTTCACTTATATTACCAAGCATTACTGATACTGAGCATTAAAATCTTTGTTAATTTATGATTGTGCTTGTAATATATTTAGACAGCTTGCATGCAAGAATTGCAGTAAGTAAGCCTTATTTAGCAATTAGCCTGATTTAAAATAGGAGATTAAGGCAAAAGGTGATTTGGAGTGTTAGAGTGATAGTTTGCTGTTTCTTTTTTTCTGTTCCTGATGTATTTGACCTTTGTCCTCTATCTGTATTAAAATTCAAATTAATAGAATTCACTTCCTTCACAAAGCTCATGGTCACATTGTGTGGACTTTACACTGCATAAATATCACAATGTTACTTTCCTTACGTTTTGTGTTTTTAAAAGAATCCAATTATTGGGGCTAGAATTTTCTTTTAGTGTGTTTAATGTCCAAAATGATTATTTGTATACATTTTCAGTTGTTTACTATTCTCTCTTTAACAGATGAAAATTAACAATTGAGAGGATTTTTTTTTGTGTGTTTCATTAAGGTGCATAATAATCCTGCACACTAATAGTTGCCTAATAATTCCACACCTATGGATCCCCTGAGAATATTCACACTCAAATTTTCTAAAACATTCAGCATTTTGGATTGACTGATAGCACTAGATTTGATCCTTAAAATAGTCACTTATAATTGTCTAATAATTGTGCACACAGTGTAGAGCCGCATTGTCCACTGCTACAGCAGGGTTTTCTGAGTATATTTACTTTATAGTTATACTTTATATTCACAGTAAGATTCCTTTTGGTATCTCCTCACATTCATCAGCTATTTTTCTCTCTACACTACCGTTTATATCTGCAGAAGTTATTTTCAGCTGTTAAATATTGACTTGTGCTGATAGATGAGTCTGACCACTAAGCATTCAAATATCAGACACTCCTTAAAACAACAGCTGCCCATCTCTAGAATGGGGTGGGAGGACTAATGAAATAATGTTTTTTAGCAACTGGGAAAAAAGGGAGCAGAGCCAGTAAACGCATAACAGAAGGCAAGTTAGAAATTAATCCATACTTTTGTCCATTTTTACAAAGCACCAATCTAACAGGCAAATTTTTATTCGTGGCACTCAGCAGAAGCTCTTATCCAGAGCAACTTCCATCTCTCTGGAGCTAGAGGTAGGATTAGAACCTGCAGCCTCTTGGTCAAGAGTTGACCACCACCACCCCAGCTAATAAGGCCTTTGGCCAAACCGTCACTTTTTAGATAATGCTAGGTGCTAATTGTGAAGCCCTCAATTGGTAGGTTTATCTAGTTATCATATACAAACACACAGCTCTCTCTCTCACGGTCTTTTTGAACAGGGGTTTGCTTGATAAAACAGCGAACTGTGTCTCCGTGTCTAATCTCCTCTCCCGTCTCCAAGTTTAACCACGTTTCAGCAACAGTCAGACATCTGTTCAGGAGGGTCCTCTTAGTAACGGTCTTAACCGCTTTACCCCTTGCTTTTTTTCCTTTTTTTTGTACATGATGAATGCATGATGAATACAGTGCAGTGTTTCTGAAAATATTTTAACTTTTGCAATTTAAAGAGTACC
>JABMDN010000553.1:16202-31129 GCA_017165825.1 Hepsetus odoe | reverse complement strand
CTGACCCTCCTGCAAAGAATATAATCCACCTGTGAGCATCTTCCTCCACTCTTATATGTCACCCTGTGCTCCTCCCTCTTAAAATAAGTATTAACTACAGCCATTTCCATCCTTTTCACAACATCTACAACCATCTGACCTTCAGCATTCCTCTCCTTGACACCATGACTACCCATCATCACCTCTGTTCCAACATGACCATTAAAATCTGTGCCAATCATCACTCTCTCTCCCCTGGGTAGAGTGGACCTCTGCATTTAACCCATGCACACAAACACCGTGCAGCAGTGGGCAGCTATTGAAAGCGCTCGGGGAGCAGTGACAGGGATGGTACCTTGCTCAAGGGTACCTCAGGGCAACCTACTGGTAAGGGGAATCGAACCCACAATCTTCCGATGCAGGGGCAACTCCCTAATCACCACCACTGCCCGACCTCTGAATTTAACCCATGCTCAAACACTGTGTGCAGCAGGGGGCAGCTATTGAAAGCAGTGATGGGCATGGTACCTTGCTCAAGGGTACCTCAGGGAAACCTATTGGTAAGGGGTTTGAACCCACAATCTTCCAATCCTGTGACCAACTCCCTAACCACAAGGCCATCGCTGCCTCTTTATCACTTCATCTAATTTTTCCTTCTCTACCATCTTACAACCAACTTGTGGAGCATAAGCACTAACAACATTCATTATCACACCTTCAACTTCCAGCTTCAAACTCATCACCCTCCCTGACACCCTCTTCACCTCCAAAGCACTCTCCACATACTCTTCCTTCAGGATAACCCCTCCCCCATTCCTCCTTCTATCCACACCATGGTAGAACAGTTTAAACCCTCCTCCAGTACACCTGGTCTTACTGTCCTTCCATCTAGTTCCATCTAGTCTCTCACTCAGAATATCAGCCTTCCTTCTCTCCATCATATCAGCTCATTCTCTACCTTTACCAGTCATGCTGCCAACATTCAAAGTCCATCCCTCACTTCCACTCTCCTCCCCTTCTTTCTCTCCATCTCCATCTGGACATGCCTTCCTCCTCCTCTTCTTCTTCTTCTTCTTCTTCTTCTTCTTCTTCTTCTTCTTCTTCTTCTCCTTTGGCCAACAGTAGTCCAGTGTCCACCAGCACCCTGTAGGCTAACAGTACTGGTGGCGGTCGTTGTTAACCCGGGCCTCGACCGATCTGGTATGGAATTCTGTTTCATTGTCCGCATATTGATTTGGCAAAGTTTTACAACGGATGCCCTTCCTGACGTAACCCTCCCCATTTACCCGGTACTGGGACCGGCACTAACGGACTCTTTTACTGGAACTCATAGTTATTGGAAGTCTCCTTTTAATTAATTAATTAATTATGAAATGAACTTTCTCGTTCTTTCTTTGTTTCTGGTGTCCACCAGAGGAGGAGGGGTTCTCCTTATGGATCTTAGCTCCTCCAGCATCTTTAACTCTGACACCTCCAGCTCCTCCTCCTGTCTTTTCATCAGTGCCACCGTCTCCAACCCATACAACATAGCTGGTCTCACTACTGTCCTGTAAACCTTCCCTTTTACTGTAACTGACCCCTGTCTGTCATAGATCACTCCTGTCTCTCTTCTCCACCCATTCCAATCGGCCTGCACGCTCTTCTTCTCCTCTCTTCCACACTCACCATTACTCTGAACTGGAAATAAATCTTTAAATGACATTAATGTGAAGAATAATCCAGAGATTCTCTTTTAAAATAAACACTAACCCTAGGCTTAAAGAGTCCGTTTATGAATATAATTTATATATTTATTATATATTTATTGAATCCACTTTTTGTTAAATCTACCAAAAGACGCTCGTTCGGCCTGTGGACAAAACTACATCTCCCACAATGCACCGCGGCGCTGCTTCCTGGTGCAGGAGGAAACATGGCGGCGTTGTGAGAAGCAGCTCAGAGTCAGTTTCGTTAAAAAAAAAAAAAGCAAAGCTCGGTGTTTTACAGGTCTACTCGTCGGCTTTCCTGGTTCTCACTGGTTCTCACTGGTTCTCCTCCTCTCCACGGGTTAGAGTCATAACCTCTTTCAACACACACAGACAGACACAGGGTTTTATTGATGTTTATTTCAGGGCTGCATATTTAATCTGGGATGCTGTAATCTTTTATAATTCTGTATAGTTGTGTATAATTTAAATTTATCTCTCTGATTGTAAATATTTAACCCATAAACATTCAGTTCCCACAGAGCAGAAAAAATGTATTACCCTTTCATTCATCTTCATCTTCAGAATCGTCATCTTCATCATCTCCTCTTTGTCCTTCCTCTTCTCCTCTTTCCTGGCAGCTCCATCTTCATCATCCTTCTTCTGATATGATCCTCGTCTCTCCTCTGGACATGTCCAAACCAACACAGTCTGACGTCTGTCACTTTGTCTCCAAACTGAGCTGTCCCTCTAATATACTCGTCCCTAATCCTGTCCATCCTTGTCCCTCCCAACACAAATCTCAACACCTTTGTCTCTGACACCTCCAGCAAAACCACCTGCCACTTGGGTCTCCAACCCATGCAGTACAGCTGGTCTCACTACTGTCTCCAACCTGTATGACATAACTGGTCTCACTATTCTTCTTCACCTGTCTTCAACACTCCCTGTTACTCTCTACTGATTGTTGATGTTTATATTGGTGTTTTTATTGATTACCTGTACCTCAGCAGGATGTCTGGTGCAGTAGGTGGAGCTGACCACAGACGGACCATCGGAGTCAGTGAGGGACAGCAAGAAAGATAACGGAGGAGAAAGACGCTGAGACCACAGGGAGATGTTTGGGGATCTGTTTGAGGAGTATGGAGAGGGTCTGGGGGATTCAGGTGTGTGTGCAGGTACAGGTGTGTGTACAGGTAAAGAGCCACCTCCACCCAGAGGTCCCTTTTGTTTGAGTGGGATTCGGAACCAAGGTGGGACCTGCTACCTGAACGCCCTTCTGCAGACGCTACTCTTCACACCGGAGTTCAGGGGTCAGTTTCCCCACATCCAGCAGGAAAAGCACACATGTCCTGAAACCTGTGAACATTTCATAAGCCTGCTGCAGCACACACACACACACACACACAAAAAAATACAAACAGACAGAACATAAACACTACACACAACTACTAACAGTCATTACACCTTCTACACATTCACACAATGTACACTCACACACACGTTTCAGCACTAACACACCTGTGTGTTCACAGAGCGGCTGTTCAGCCTGGAGCTGTCTGAGCTGGCCGGAGACAATGAGGTGGGAGCAGACACTGAGGTGTGTGTGTGTGTGTGTGTGTGTGTGTGTGTGTGTGTGTGTGGTGCGGTGAAGAAAGTAGACACAACTGTGAGGAAGAAGTGCAAAGAGGACAGGTTCGGGTCCCTGGGGGCCAGTCCTGTTGTCCTCAGTGTCCCCTGAGACGTGGACTGACAATATGCGCGCGCGCGCGCGCGCGCGTGTGTGTGTGTGTGTGTGTGTGTGTATGTATGTGCGTGCAGGTGCGTGTTATTCCCTTGGAGCTACAGAGGCTGTTTGCCCGGTTGCTGCTTTTGAACGAACAAACCGCGTCAACCACTCCTCTCACCAACAGCTTCGGCTGGACCAACCATGAGGTACACATGCACACACAGGTCACACTGACTGGCATGACTTAAATGATCACCTTCTGCTCTCAGACTGTCTGTGTTTGTTGTGTGTGTGTGTGTTTGTGTAGGAGATGGGTCAGCAGGATGTTCAGGAGTTGAACCGGATTCTGTTTTGCGCTCTGGAATCTTCTCTGGTCGGGACATCCGGCAGCACTCTGATCCAGCAACTCTACCACGGAACTCTGGTCAACCTAATCACCTGCGCATCCTGTCAGAGCATCAGCGAGAGACAGGTGAGTCCAACCTCTTCTCCTGCTCACCCAAGAAACTGAAGAGAAGAGAAGTTAATTTGCCCCCAGTTCTTCCTGCAGTGCATCACAGTCTGTCAGAACTGCACAACTATCCCGCTGTCTGGCTGTCCCGCTGTCTGGCTGTCCCGCTGTCCTCTTGTTCTGCTTTTGTGTTGTCTTGTTGTGCCCTGTTGTCCTAAGTGTCCTTATTCTGTCTTAGGAGGATTTCTTGGACTTGACGGTGTGTGTTCGTGGTGTAAGAGGCCTGGAGGATGCGCTGTGGAGCATGTTTGTGGCAGAGGAAGTGTTTGAAGGGAACAATCTGTACCGCTGCAGTTGCTGTGAAGGACTCGTCCATGCCACCAAGGTCAGTGAGGGAACCTGCGGACAGAGTCTGGTAACCGTTGAGACTAAGGGACTGAGGTTTTGTGTCATTTCTGTTTGAAAGTCAGATTTACTGGCAGTTCTGCTTTATGTTCAGAATCTAATGAAGAGTGAATTTATGTCTCAGACTTTAGTGTTTAAAAAGCAAGTCTTTAAAAATGACTAAAAATAACAATTACTGAGAACATAATGTTTATAAGGGGCAGCGGTGTTCTAGTGGTGAGGGAGTTGCCCCCACAGCGGAAGATTGTGGGTTCGATTCCCTCACCAGTATGTTGCCCTTGAGCAAGGTACCGTCCCTGTCTCTGCTCCCCGGGCGCTTTTCAATAGCTGCCCCCTGCTGCACGGCGTTTGCATGGGTTAAATGCAGAGGTCCGATTTCATTGTGGTTCACTGTGTGCTGTGCTGTGACCTCGCAATGACGAGGGTTGTCACTTTCACTTTCGCTTTTTGTAAGTTAGACTGGAGGTCAAATAAACACTTTAAATACAGAGCAGAACTGCTCATCCTAGTGCAGAAAAAGTGGTGAGTTTAATAAACGAGTGCTGTGTGGTATAATGGAGTGTAGATCAGTGGTGCCCACTGGACTGTTGGTGTGAAAGATGAATTCCCAACAGTTTGGAGGTGAAGGGGACAGAGTTGAAGGGACTGCAGGACTCTGAGGAGGCTGTCTGAAGGACTAAGTTAGTGACGGAGGAGTGACTAGGCGGGGGTAATAAATGACCAAGAGGGAGGGATGAAAGTCACCAATAATCTCACCTGTGGTAGCTGTCCACTGCAGGGTCCCATGTTTGGAGACAGTGAGGCTGGAGAAAATAAACTCATGCTTATGATAAGATGAAGAAATGCTCAAGCCAGTGTATCCATAGTGGCTGGGTTAGTTTGAGGTGTGTGTGATGAATATTATATAGTGTTGTTATTATACTGTTGGTAATGTAATTGCTAATGTTCTCGGTATCATTAATGTTAATTTTTATTTGTTTATTTGTTTGTATCTGTAGCTGTAATTTATCACCAGCCTCTAAGGTTCCACACCAAACATGTCCCAGCTGTATAATGTAATCCTCACACAAGTGCTGTATAAATACACTGTGTGTGTGTGTGTGTGTGTGTGTGTGTGTGTTTGAAGACTGCTAAGCTGAGGAAGCTCCCACCATTTCTCACGGTTTCTTTGCTGCGGTTCAGTTTTGACTTTGAGAAATGTGAACGTTACAAAGAGACCAGCAGCTTCAGCTTCCCCTTCAGTATCGACCTGCAGCCTTACAGTGAACAGGTAAACACACACACTCTCATTAACACACACACACACACACACACACACACACACACACACACACACACACAAACACACATTGTTTTACCAGAGTTCTGAGAAGATTCTGGACTAAAACTGAACCCGTTCATGGTGGAGGAACACGAAGAACAGAGATTTAGTTCAGATGGACTATTTTACCATCATCACCGTCCCACAGAGACACGAGGAGACACTCAGAGACACACAGAGACACACAGAGACACACAGAGACACTGAGTCACACACAGAGACACTCAGAGACACTCAGAGACACTCAGAGACACACAGAGACACACAGAGACACACAGAGACACTCAGAGACACTCAGAGACACTCAGAGACACGGGGAGCTTCACTGGGGGACAGAACATACACAGATCTGGGACATTTGGTTCTATTCACCACTACTGGAGAGGAGTGTGAAGCAAACACACAGTCTGGAGGAATTACTTTTAGAAGATACTTTTTAAGATACTTTTAGAAAATCTATAGAAATCTTTTGAAAATCAACATAAATGTTTAGAAAATCAAAAGATTTCTCCTAAAAAAAAGAATTGTGTGTGTGTGTGTGTGTGTGTGCGTGCACTTTTTTTATTTGCAGTCATCCCTCCCGGACTCCGAGTTCTGCTACGATCTTTTCTCTGTAATTATACACAAAGGCAGCTGTTATGGAGGACATTACCACGTCTACATCAAAGACATTGACCAGCTCGGACACTGGGAGGCGACGGTCAGTCTCTGTTGCTCCGTGTGAATAAAAATTAATGACATTAGTTATGACTAAAAAGTCAAGACCCTCCTTTCACTTTGAGCTTTTCCCCCTTAAGTCTAGTGTTTAATGAACAAAATCCAAACAGACTCAGAGATTCTGGGTGTCGAGGCTTGGACCGAGATTAGGATTAGATTAACATTATGTTACACTTTATTAGATTAGATTAAATTTGACTTGTGTTCTGGACACAAGGGTGATGATGTTCCCCCTCCGCCGCTGGTGAGCTGGGTGGGGCGAAGAGAGAAGATGCTGAATCCAGTGAGGGTGAACTGGAAGAATCTGACAGAAGATTCTCACCAGAAGCACTTCAGCTCATAACTCCATTAGAGCTTCTACCTGATCCTGAGGGTTTATGGAGTCTTAACCTGTTCAAAGCCTCCATTGATAAAACAGGACACACACACAGAGTGAGGATAAAATGAAGCGGGACATTGACAGATGGATCAGGAGCAATTATTTAGATAGTTTACAGGACCAATCTGGTGAAGAGGAAGTTGAGCCAGAAGGTGAAGCTCTTGGTTTCCAGTCAGTTTTTGTTATTCAGCTGTGAGCTCTGAGTAGTGGCTGGAAAAACAAAGTAGAAAGGAGTTTCCTCCATCTGGGAGGATCTTGATTAAGAACTGCTGCTCCTCTGTGTCGAGGTAGTCAGAATGACTCCAGGGTGCCTCCTGGTGGAGGTTTATCAGGCACAACAATATCAAATTGTAAACACTGAAAGTTAGTATTTGCGTTATAGGAGGAGGATGTGAAAGAGCAGCAGAAGACCCAGAAGAACCTTCGGTCAGTGAGAAAGTCTGCTTTTACCATGGAGACGGAGGATCCTCTTGCTGTTCTTACTGCAGTTATAGCTCAGGTACACAAATGCGTACACACACACACACACACACACACACACAAACACACACACCTTAAGGGACTCTTCTGTTTGGCTTTCTCTCAGGAATCTTCTGGAAGTGTCCTGTTGGACCAACTCGGTCAAAAGTTGATGGACAGAATTGGCTCTTCATGGAATAAGAAGTTTAGGAAAGAGTTTGGACCCATCAGTAAGGTCAGAGGGTGTGTGTGTGTGTGAGAGAGTGAATGAGTGCGTGAAAGAGAAGAGAGAAATGAGTAATTGTTTTTCTTTAATCTTGGTGATCCAGTTCTTGCAGAGTCACTCGGACATATTCCTGCTGGTCTCGGACGGGTCCCGTGTGGCTCTGAAACACAAACATCCCAGTGCACACACCCACACCAGCAGCCCAGAGAGCACCGATGCAGAAGAAAAGCAAAGGGTGGAGCCTGGTGTGGTGCAGGAGGCGGGACATGAGATGAAATTAGGAGAGCGACTCAGGAGCAGTTTGGAGGAGGAGCTGGAATCTAATGTTGATTCTGGAGTGGAGGAGGAGGCGGTGAACAGTGTGTCCAGGGCGGAACCTGAAAGCAGCAGCCACTGGTTTGATCTGAATGACTCAACAGTGACCGCGATCAGAGAACAGGACATTCGGAAGCAGTTTGAGGGGAAGGAGAGCGCCTACATGCTGTTCTACAGAAAACGCACACTGCAGAGACCACCACAGGGTGGGTGTGTGTGTGTGTTAGATGCTGACTGTTTTCTTGTGACACTGTTGTCATGGTAACAGGTGATGGTCTCTTGGTCTCTGTTGCAGCGAAAGGAAACCCGGCTTATCAAGTACCCCCCCATCTGCTTGATATGATCCAAGAGGAGAACATTCAACTTCAGCAGAAAAGGTGTACACACACACACACACACACACACACACACACACACACACACACACAGTTTGAGCTCAGCAGTAACAGTGTGATGTGTTTTAGGGCGGAGTTTGAACTCAGCAGTAACAGTGTTGAGTTTCAGCTCCATTTGGCCTCATGTTACCACATCGAGAACGGAGCTCTGCAGCCGAACAGCCCAGACACCACAGCCGACACCATGACCTTCGACCGCAGGAGAACAGTGGGAGATCTGCGATTGGCTGCATACCAGGTGATGCCATGAAAGGGTGGTGGTGACATTGCGTCTTCTGTCTTATGAATCACCTTACCGCCACTTTTTTATTTATATATATATATATGTTTATTGATTTAATTATTTTTTTTGCACTCTGCACTTTAGTCATAACACTGCTGTATTACACACTGTTACACTGCCAACAACTTGGGGTGCTTTGTTCCACACTGCGGCTCTCTGATGGATGAATGTACTGTCTGTTGTTGTCTGTCGTCTGCGCTTGTTTGCCTTGTCTTGTGTCCTGTGTAGTGTCTGATGTTGTCTTGTGTGCAGCTCCAGGGTCCTGGAGGAACGTTATTTCGTTTCACTGTGTCCTGTGTGTGTGGCTGAAATGACAATAAAATCCTACTTGTCTGGACTAGGGTGTGTTTGATTTGACTATTTGGTGTGTTTAGATGCAGGATCAGTGGGAAGGGGACATGGCACTGACCATCGCCAAATGCCTGCCTGCAGGATTACACCTGTACAACACACTCACAGGTAATATACTCATGAGCACACACACACACACACACACACAAACACACACTTAAACAATGCTTCCTAGCTGAGTGTGGGTGTGTGTTACAGATGACCAGCAATCTCTCTACAGTGCAGGAGTGTCTCATGGCTCTGACTTGTTTGTTTGGAATGGGAAAGAGGTAACAGCAGCACCGTCCGACACCATCCAGTGCCCAAGAGAATCCACGCACCATCAGATACAGCCCAGATGCAACCCTGCATAATTCACCCTGTATATTTGCGTGTGTGTTAGGTGAACGGTGTGCAAGTGCAGGTCGGAGCTGAGTGGGAGCCTGTGTTGCTGACCGTTATGAAACCGTGTGTCCAGCTGGATGCTGAGTGTGAAGCTGTAGATGAAGTTTGTCTTCAGCGCTCGCTACATGGGTTCCCTCGAGCGATCACGCTTGGTGGGATTCGGGATACCCTGGGTCCACAGGAGGCGCTGGTCTGTCAGGAGGAAAAGGATGTGGTGCCAGATGGGGGTGGGGCCAGTGGATGGAGGGTGTGTTCCCCTGAAGTAATGCGGAAAACGCTGCAGGAGCTCACACTCCGGGATGGAGACAGACTGCTCCTGCTCCCACCCACACACTCCAGTGACAGGTCAGACCCTGCAGTGTCTCAGAGTCACTTCACTGTCTGAGGGAGGCTGGTGGGTGGAGGAAGTGAAGAGGTTCTGATCTTTTTTTAATTTTTCCTCACTCCTGGTGCAGTGTGTTCACTGTAAATGGGGATTTGGTGACTGTAAAGACGCCCTCCGACTGTCGCTGGCTGCAAGTGCAGTTTCAGTCCCAAAGAACAGAGGAAGAAAATGAGGTGAAAATGAAGACGATTTCTGCCTCAGGAGATACGGTGAGAAAATACACACATACACACTCACACGAAACAGAGTTTGGTTTTAAATGAATTTGTTTGTGTGTGTTTGTGTCTATTGCAGTTGCTGGAAGAAGTGAAGAGAAGAGCACTGGAGGAGCTACAGCTTCAGGAGCAACTTGCAGGTTTGTGAACCTCATTAACCCCTTTAATCCACAATCTCTATGCACATTCATTTACATTTACATTTACAGCAGGGGTGTCCAAACTGCGACCCGTGATCCATTTTTAATCGGCCCGCAGCAAATTCCAAAAATATACCAGAATATGGCCCACACATGAAACCTGGCAGTGTTGCATTTCTTGGTTTTAACTGTAGGTGGAGCTACTGAGCTGATGAAGGCGGTCCCTCTACAAAACACAATTAAGGAAAGAAACGTTTTGCCACAGCGTGCTGAAAATGAGAACACCAAAGAGATGCAAGACAGACAGTGTAGAAAATTTCAGACACGGCAGGGAAATCTGTTTACGATCCAAACTTATTTGCATAACAAGCAAAAAAAAATCCCATTGATGAAAAGCAGTGTTGTAGGCGGATTGATTTAATTTACTTCAATAAACCAGGTGAGGCATTTCGTAATTCACCTCCAGTAGGTGGCCTGGCTGTTTGTGTATTTCACCGCATATGGCCCTCGGTGAAAAAAGTTTGGACACCCCTGATTTACAGCATTTATCAGACGCTCTGATCCAGAGAGTCTTCCATGTCCTGATTACAGGGACAGTCCCCCCTGGAGACACTCAGGGTTCAGGGTCTCAGGGACCCAGTGGTGGTAGTGCTGGAGGTGGGATTCCAACCTGGGACCTCTTGAGCCACAGGTCCATAGACAAGTACCACCACTAGACCACCAGCACCCCAGTAAATACAGTCCATATAACTGATCCTTACCTCTTGTAAATATATACCTCAATCCATCTTTTTAAAACTCTTGTCCCGGACCGGGTCCCAGTGGATGCTGGCAGAGAAGGTTTGCTTAGACCCTAACCCTAGTTCCTTTAGTCATTTCCAGTAGCTCCTGGGGCTTACTGTCATACTCCAAGGCTAGTTAAGGTAGATAATCTTCCCAGTGCGTCATTGGTCTACCCCTTGGTCTCCTTCCAGTTGGAATCCTGTCATTATAACCCTCAGACAGGAATAGGGAAAAGGTTCAGCCCTGATGGAGTCCAACACCCACTGAAGATAATCTAGATATAGAGCAAAGAACACAGAAACAGTTCTCACTAAACCGAGTGGATTGCGGAAACACTCTTGGTACCCTGTACTTTCATGGCACCCCTCACAGAATCAAAAAGCACATGTAGTACGGGTCTGCTGTTTCGTGGCCAGAGAGGAATCCACATTGCTCCTCCTGAATCTGAGGTTCGGCAGTCAGACATCTCAGAGTCTCCTTTTCGATGAGCCGGATGTTCCTGGAAATTCCTGTGTGACGTCGCAATAGTTGGAGCCTACACTGTCTGGTCCTCCTAAATTGTCTGACAGTTGGTCAGGACAACTTTGAAGCTAACAAAAGGTCAAAACTCCCCAATCTCCCTATCTGCATTTTTGCTTCTCTGAATGCCATCACTGCTTTTTGGATACCTCTCAGGCAATTCCTAAATCCCCAGAGCTAACCAAGCTAGGTGTTCTTCTTTAGCCTAACGGCTTCCCCTATTAGTTGGGTCCTCCACCAGGTCATTGGGTTGCCACCACAACATACGCCTACAGCTCCAGGTCACTGTTCCTCCTTTGGGATCAGGAAGGTTTACTGGAGGTGTGAGTTACAGATATTCCAAATATGATTCTCTGTCAGATGTTCTCAGTTACTCACTACCTGTTTGGGTTCAGCAGCTGACCCCATAGCAGGTCTGACTGCCCTGGCTCCTGGACTGGGTTCTGGTTTCTCACTTCTGGACTGATGTCTATAAATGTTTCCCAAGTTTTCATAGCAGCACTGTGAATCACAATATGTCCTGCTCCTTACCTGAGACTTCTCTGTCTTGGGTGACCCTAACAGGAGATGCATTCTCCCAACAGCACAGCTCCCAAGCTCACTCTGTCTGTCTCTCTCTCACTCTGTCTCTCTCTCTCTCTCTCTCTCTCTCTCTCTCTCTCTCTCTCTCTCTCTCTCTCTCTCTCTCAGGTGTGCCGTGCTGTTTGAGACAGGTTGACCGAACAGGGAAACTTTTGCCTCCAGGTAAAGAGCAACTGACCCTCAGTAACCACCATGTAAGATGTATTTATGTTAATCTGAACTGTGTGGGTGTGTGTGTTTGTGTGTTTGTGTTCGGCAGTATGTGAAGATCTGTGTGTGCGTGATGCAGGGATCAGGTTGATGACATCACTGCACCTCTGTCTTGGACCTGCCCCAAAGTCCTCCCAGGTAAAAGTGGGCAAGGCCACTGCAGTGTAAATCATTGCTCTGACTGTCTGTAATTGTTAACTTCTGTCTAACTTCATTGTTATCTTTCTGTCCTGCAGCTTTTCCTTTTCTGCAGAGTGAACACAGTGCCCCCCAGTGACCTGGAGCTGCAGCTCATAGTGGAGCAGACCCTGTCAGTGAAGGAGGTGTGTGTGTGTGTGTGTGTGTGTGTGTGTGTGTGTGTGTGTGTGTGTGTGTGTGTGCGTGCAGAACAACTTTGTCTACTTTCTATACTCAAACTGTGTGTGTGTGTGTGTGTGTGTGTGTGTGTGTTGCAGTGTGTGTTGGAGGCAGTTCAAGTGGCCGGTCTGGAAGGTAAGGTCTGGTTCTTCTTCCCTCCCAGCCCCTGTAACCAAGCACACCTTTAACACACTGTGTGTGTGCAGGAACCTGCTGGCACTTGCGAAAGATGGACTGGTGTGAGGAAGTTGGGGAACCTCTCAGAGATGAGGTGAGGTGATTGTGTGTGTGTGTGTGTGTGAGTGAGTGTGTGTGTGAGTGAGGGTGAGAGAGAGAGACAGAGACAGAGTAAGTACAAGTGTTTGTGTGTGTGTGGGCGTTTGTGTTTTCTTCTAGAATGCGTCTCTGCTGGAGGTGGGTGTTGCTAACGGAGACACTCTGGTTCTTACTGAGGGACAGCTTCCTCCCAAGGTAAAGTCACATGGTTTTGAAGTCCTACTGTGATCTGAAGATGTCTCAGCTGGACTGTAACTGAAGATGTTCTGTGTGTGTGTCAGGGGTTTCTGAAGCTCAAAGTGAAGTGGTGTTTGGATCTGGGTGGTGACTGTGGGTCTCCTGCTCCAGAGCTCAAACACTTGGCTGAGAGACTCCACACTGAAGGTTGGTTACAGGTTACAACATTCTGTATTTGGGAGGTGCGGGTGGGTTAAGGGGGTGCAGACTCACTTTGATGTTAGTGTGTGTGTGTGTGTGTGTGTGTGTGTGTGTGTGTGTGTGTGTTTCAGAGAGGATGAGATCTCTTGGTTTTGTGGAAATCTCTGAAGAAGCTTTACTGCAAGATCTCAGGTGTCAGGTAGCTTGCACTATCCACACTGTCCAATATGCACTGTCCACTAACTACTCCCTACACTTTCCACACTGTCCACTATACACTGTCCAGTACTGTCCACTTCACACCATACACATTGT
This sequence comes from Hepsetus odoe, assembly GCA_017165825.1. NCBI lineage: Eukaryota > Metazoa > Chordata > Actinopteri > Characiformes > Hepsetidae > Hepsetus > Hepsetus odoe. Next base: position 17,890 of record JABMDN010000553.1, on the reverse strand, counting down.
CCACTACATACCTTCCAGATGATCCACTGCACACCATCTACATTGTCCACCGCACACTGCCCACTACTGTCCACTATGCACTGTCTACACTGTGTGTGTGTATCTGTGTCTTTGTGTGTTTAGGTGCTGACCCTGCCAGCACTGGTGGATGTGTGTGTACCCACTCCTGATTTTCTTCGTATCTGGCTGCTGGAAGGGCAGGGAACCAGCAGGGTCCTTAAAGGAAACACACTGACACTCCGGTACAAACACACACACACACACACACACACGCACTCAGGTACAAACACGCGCACACACACTGTGAAATACACTCCTCTCCTGGTTTAGGGTGTTTGTAGTGTGAAACCGTGTTTACCTATTTTCCTTTTTTAGGAAGCTGAAGGTGGTGTGTGGGAGTGAAGTGTGTGTTCAGAAGCTGCCGTTTGAGGAGAATCTGGGGTGAGTTACTAAAAACACTAATAACAGAAAAAACCTCCTCTGACTCTTCTTCTTTCAGATGCACCCATTAGGGCTGAAGCATCTCCATTTCTTCTGGTCCTCTGCATCTTTCTCCTTCAAACTGATCACCTGCATGTCCTCTCTCACCATGTCCATAACCCTCCTCTTTGGTCTCTTTTCCTCTTTCCTGGCAGCTCCATCCTTAACATCCTTCTCAATATAATCCTCGTCTCTCTTCTGGACATGTCCAAACCAACGCAACCTTGCTTCTCTAACTTGAGCTGTCTCTCTGATATACTCATTTCTAATCCTGTCTATCTTCGTCCCTCCCAGAGAAAATTTCAGCAGCTTTAACTTTGACACCTCCAGCTCCGCTTCCTGTCTTTTCATAAGCACCACTGTCTTCAACCCATATAGCATAGCTGGTCTCACTACTATGTTAACCTTAGTACTGTTAACCTTTCCTTTCACTCTTGCTGGTCCCTGTCTGTCACAGATCACTCCTGTCACTCTTCTCCACCCACTCCAACCTCCCTGCACTCTCTTCTTCTCCTCTCTTCCACACTCGCCGTTACTCTGAACTGTTGATCCCGAGTATTTTAACTCCACCACGTTTACTCTCTGCATCCTAACCACTCATGTATTCTGTCTTTCACCTACTCACTTTAATTCCTCTCCTCTCTAGAGCAGATCTCCATCTCTCCAGGTTCTCCTCAAACTGCTCGCTACTCTTGATGCAGATTAAAATATCATCAGCAAACATTATTGTCCATGAGGACTCCTGTCTAACCTCGTCCCTCAACCTGTCCGTCACTGTTGCAAACTAGAATGGGCTCAGCGCTGATCCTTGATGTAACCGCACCTCTACTTTAAATGCATCCATCAATCCTACTTCAGATCTCACCACTGTCACACTGCCTGCATACATATCCTGAACTACTCTCACATACTTCTCTGTAACACCAGACTTCCTCATACAAAACCACAACTCCTCTCTAGGCACCCTGTCATCTGCTTTCTCCAAATCCACCAAGGCACAATGCAGCTCCTTCTGACCTTCTCTGAACTTCTCCATCAACACCCTCAGAGCAAACATTGTATCTGTAGAGCTCTTTCTCTGCATAAAACCACACTGCTGTTCACTGATCCTCACCTCTTTTCTTAACCGAGCTTCCACTACTCTTTCCCATAACTTCATGGTGTGGCTGATCAACTTTATCCCTCTATAGTTACTACAGCTCTGTGCA
>JABMDN010000551.1:0-26554 GCA_017165825.1 Hepsetus odoe | reverse complement strand
TGTGTAAGTCTGCTCCATGATTGATGGCCCTCCTGAGCTGAACTTGGCTTCACTCGTCCTCCAGAGACATCAGTCTCTCTCTTCATCCAGGAAAGTGTGAATGCAGTCCTGCCACAGCCTGTTCAGAACTGAGTCTTGATTTCTGAAGTGAATTAAAGCCCTCGAAACACAAAGATGCAGTAAACGATTCTAGAAAACATCTATAAAGACTTCCCATCGCTGTGATGCCACAACATATCTGTCCTCCGTCCCTCTCTCTCTCTCCGTTAATGCTTTTTTCTCTCTTTCTCCCTAGTTATCTCTGTCCTCCCTATTTCTCTCTCTTCCCTCTGTCTTTCTTTCTGTCCTCCGCCTTCCTATCCCTCGCATTTCCCTTTCAGTCCAGGCCCCCCTTCACTCTCTCTATCAATTCAGCTTGTTCCCCCTTTCTCTCCCTGTCTCTCTTTTGCTCCTGCTCACTCAGTCCATCTCTCTCTCTCTCTCTCTCTCTCTCTCTCTCTCTCTGTATGTGTATAAAAAAATCTGTAGATCTACAAATCTTTTAGATCTGATCATTTTTGATTGGCTGTTCCCTTTTAGTCCAACAGGTGACGATGTGGCTCAAGCACAGACCTGCTCTGTAAAATCCTTAATAAACCCACTATTTTGACTAAATTTCATGATCAGAGACGTGACGGGCTCAGGCTGTTGCTCTGAATCAGCAAGTCTGTTGCTGGAGACTAATGTGACTAATCAGAGAAAAACCCAGGAGCAGACTGAGCCTGGAGAGAAGCTCAGGAGCTTCAGACTGTGAAGGTTGACTCATCACCTGATTCACACGAACCTAATCACTGACAGGAGCCTGATAAAGCTGCGTTTTCATACGCGTCCATTTAGACAGCACCCAGACACATGATGGCCTGCAGCGTGAAGCAGGGAAGTGCACTGTGCTCATATTTAAACCAAGATAGCAAACCATCGAGAGGTGAAGAGGTGATAATGACACCGGTAGTGTCGTCACAGGCTTAATATAGAGCAGCGTTTGAAGTGAAAAAGGAAGAAGTCTGTCAGGAAGCCTCCTGAAATGATAGGCTTTCAGCAAAATGCTGCTGCAAATAAATAAATAAATAGATACCTCTTTATTAATCAGATCATGCTGAACTGGATACATAAAATCAAAATAGAGTGCAGCTCTATAGACACACACAGTCACTTATGTTTCCTGCTGACCTCCTACCGTTAATTCCAACACTCTCAATATGCAGTGGTTTTTATATTGTTGCACAGTCTAGTTTTCGTTCTGTTGAAAATATTAAAGTTTGATGGATCTCATCGTGAAAAGAGGTAGAAATCTGCTGATGTAAATAAAAGTGGTCGCATAAAAAAGGCACCATGCTCTTATGTAATGTAACATCTTTAGATGTAAATTCTAAGAAATACTTTCACTTTTGTCTTGAAAGTGACTACTATTGTCATTGCGAGGTCCCAGCACAGCGAAATTGGACCTCTGCCATGCAAACACCGTGCAGCAGTGGGCAGCTATTGAAAGTGCCCGGGGAGCAGTGACGGGGACGGTACCTTGCTCAAGGGTACCTCAAGGTAACTTACTCGTGAGGGAATCAAACCTACAATCTTCCGATGCAGGGCGACTCCCTCACCACCAGGCCACCGCTGTCTTGAGTGTAAAAACAACTGAACTGGGCTTGTTTCAATACTTTTGGAGGGGACTGTTCCTTATTTTATAAGGATCTAAGATCATGGGTACTTTTTTTTTTTTTTTCCCCCCTTACCTTTTTTCTTTCTAAGCCTTCTTGCTGCCTCAACGCTGAAGATCAAGTGCAACAAAGACCAACTAAAAACAATCAGTATTAAGTTTGAGGTTTTGTTGCAGGGCATTCACAGTAAAAGTGTCTCGGTGGAGTTTTGCAGTTAATTGCAGGTTAATATCATCTACAGTAAACTTGAGCTAGGTGGTGTAACACTGTCTCTAATAAAGTGTCTGCAAAGTATATCAGGAGGACAGCGGGACTACAGTACTCATAATTCCAGTTTATCCATAACTGGGGCAGCGGTGGCCTAGTGGTTAGGGAGTTGCCCCCACATCGGAAGATGGTGGGTTTGATTCCCTCACCAGCAGGTTGCCCTGAGGTACTCTTGAGCAAGGTACCGTCCCCGTCACTGCTCCCTGGGCGCTTTCAATAGCTGCCCACTGCTGCACGGTGTTTGTGTGCATGGGTTAAATGCAGAGGTCCAATTTCATTATGGTTCATGTGTGCTGTGCTGTGACCTTGCAATGATGAGGGTTGTTACTTTCACTTTCTTTTTCTTTCTTTTTCAGTGCAGTGATAATTGCAAATGGGAGAGATTGGCAATCCAGAGCAACAGAATCAGAAATCGGACACTAATCATATTCTGCAGCCTCATTGCTTTGTGTCCCAAAACCTTTTGCACAATCCTTTCAGAGTGTGGATATTGGCATGTTATTTTAGCCCAGATTTAAAAAATTTATTCTGGACTTCATGTTATTCAGTAGCCACTGGCAACCCACTGCAACACTGAAGCGAAGCGTTCATTCAAATCTTCCAGACGTGCTGTTAGAATGTGACTAAATCTCCACAGACAAGCTCGTCTGAAAGTGCCACAGTCAAGATCCTTCGAGTTCGTGCTCTCTGGCTGAGGCCGTGGTGTTTCAAAGTGAAGGACGTCCCACGACTGGGCATCTGACTAACCACTTATGCGGGGTGTTCTCTGCAAACTTAAAGCACAGCGTGAAATATTAATAGTACAGCATAATTTTAGCCACAGTTTAGCCAAAAGAGTCCAAGAATGATGCTTGGTTTGCTTATTTCACACAAAAAAGGCTTTATAATGCTTCTGATCATAAAAAATGATTAATGATCAGATTGTCAAGACTGTAGTTTGTCATGACCATAAAGATTTTTTGGAGATCGCACCAGTTTAAAATATGGATTTCCATTCCAAACACTTACTGGTGTGCAGTGATGAGATGCTTTTATTGTTAAGACCTACCATTTGCACCAGTATAAACTTTTCTTTATGAAAATACACCACGAATATAAGCTCTTTCCTTGATTGGCTGTGCGAACTATTTTCTCTCTCTCTCTGTTTGAGATGGTCGACTGTCCACCAGCTGTACGGTGGGCAGTTTATGCATTTCCTGGAAGACCTCCCAGCCAAGTCCATTAATTTCCATGAGGGTTTCCTAATCTCCAGACCATCATCAGATTCCTCTCCTCACCTGAACTTCAGATCAGCTACATCTTACTGGATCATCTGCAGGAGCTGCTGCCCACTCAAACAGAACTTCAGCTATTAGCTAACTGAACTTCCAATTAGACTCAAATGGACTCTTTTATAGTAACTCACACTTTACCAGAAATCCTCGCTAAATCTTTTCGTTTATTAAAAACACTTTCTTTTCTTCCTTGGTTATTTGGTGTCAACCAGTGGAGGACGGGTTCCCCTTTCTGAGTCTTGATTCCTCCCATGGTTTCTTCCAGTTTTAGGTAGTTTTGCCTCTGTAACCCTCGGCTTATTCACTTGGGGCTCAAACCCGGATTCTGTGAAGCTGCTTTGTGAACAACAGCTGTAAAAAGTGATTTATAAATAAAACTGACTTGACTTGACCTGTATTGTGTCTCATTTAAAAAGCAGCCTGGCTGAAACACTCCTTATAACCTCTGCATTAATGGGCGGAGCTAAAGTACTGCAGGCTATATAGGGTTATATACACATTCAAATCATGTATGTTCCACAAAACAGCTCTGGTCCGTCGAGATCTTGGGCTTTGCTGCACCATTAGCCTACACTTCATGTCCTCAGTTCTTCATGGATCGCATTAGTTTGTCCAGAACATCCCACAGATGCTCGGATCGAGATGTGGAGAACTTGGAGGAGCTCTTTGTCGTGTTCCTAAACAGCGGTAACAATATTATCCTGCCGAAAGAGGACGCTGCCATTAGGGCCTTGGCCGTCTAAGACGCTGTCGCCAGCACTTGGAGAACTTCTGGTAGGTGCCATGCAAGATATGGACTCTGTGAGGATCCTATTTGGTTTCTACTAGGCTTTGTGAGATGTTGGAGAGGTGTCTCCCTCTTTTTGTTTACAGCCTTGGAACTGACCCCTCCATGCAGGAAGTGCCCCACCAGATCTCAGAGGCTCAGATGCTTATTTTGCTCATATTTCGAGGACAAGTTCAAGAAGTGATTATCTACTGCCTGATATCTCCTCCCTTCATCAATGCTATTCTCTTCACTCAGCAGTGGCTTCGGTGTTGTGCAGGACCATGGGTTGGACCCTCAGAGGGGGAACAGCCATGCCATGCTGCAGATACCCGGTGGTCACGTGGTCCCTCCCCCTATAGCCGCCTTTAAAAAGGCAGGAGTCTCTTCTCCACCTGGATGCGGCCACTTCTCCAGCTCCTTCATTCTCTCTAACTTCTCCTTCCTCTCTCACGACTGGACGCGGATTAAAGGAAGAGAGAAAAATGGCCGGGGCGATCATCGAGAATATGAGCACCAAAAAGTTGGTGATCGTTGGACTCGTCCTGCTTTTATTCCAGGCGTTTTCCTTCATGGTGGGAGGGCTGATCGGTGAGTAGGTCAAAACTCGTCGGGCTGCACGCTTTTTTACACTCCTGTCGTTGTGCACTCGTCTTTTCAACGCACCACACTGCGATCTTTCCGGATCGGGGCGAGAAAAGTTACAGCAAGTTTGGAATTTTTCCGTTCCACCTTAAACGGCGCGGCGGTTGCATTGGCGTCAATGGAGTGCCCGCGCGCGCGCCCGAATGGAACTGCAGGGCGCTGTTAAGGTGGAACGGGAAAATTCGAATAAAGGCAACCACAGCTTGGCAAAAGTTACTGTTTTGATGGATTTTTTCACTCGACGAGATCGTGTAGCTTCAGCCTCCGTTTTTTAGACCCTTTAGGTCGTCTTTTGGCCGTTTTGAAGTTGCCCTTGCTGTGATTTCTTTCAGCACAGCTCTCTTCCTGAACCTCCACTTAGGCAAAACATGGAAGTTCCTTCACTTTAACTCGGACTGGTTTTTTCACCACTAGTGTTGCTGTTGGAGCTTCATTCCCATCCAGTTTAACACCCCATGCATTCAGAAATGGTCACACATCATGTTTATTCATTCATCCTGTAAATGTAACACGTAACGATTCATGCCATTACATTTTACAAACATGCTAAGTTGCCATGGTAACGCTCGTTCGTCTTTGTTTGAAGTTTATTGTTCCTCTTCATCAAAGTGCGCTGATTTAAGAACTTCAGTACTGCCTGTAGACCTCCTCAGTGCTCATTTGAGTCCAAAACTGATGCACAAACACCCATCCGGCACTCTCCTTTAAAAGCCTTGAGATTAAAAGTCTCATGTTTGATTTTGTCCAATGATCAAACTATATTCTTTAAACTGTTTCCACACCTCTGATAACAAATCATCAGTTGTACAGGCTAATGAATTCTTTACATTTCAATCTATAGAGTCTGCTTAAACCATATCGAATCCGTATTTCAAATCCAAATTAGATTATTCGACCAACGTAAGTGATGTTAAATAAGATTCATTTACTGGAAAAGAATGCTTTCATTTGTAATATGATGATCTTTTTTTTTTTTTTCCCTTTTGGGGTCTCTTATACCTCACAAAAGCTTCCCCCCTCCTTCCTCCTTCTCCAGTTTTCTTCCCCTTCTGCCCCTCAGGCATTTTTCAGAGTTCTGCTCCTCTCAGATCTCCAGCCTGTCTTCCTACATACCTCATTAGTTTTTCTTCAGGAGATCTTTCTTGTCCTGTGGCTATGCTGAATCTGCTTCATGTCTTGGGGTTCCTTGCAGGATCTGAGAGTCCCCACACTTCTCTGGGCTGTAGAGCATTGCTGGGATGCACTGAAGTTGGTCTCCTCTTTGTAAAGGAAGGAAGAAGTCCACAGAAAGTAGGGTGGTCACTGATAAATTGGCTTGTTTGCCTGAGATTGATTTAATGAAGCTGGATTCCTTTGTGTTTGCTCGGCGGCCGGTGGCAGCCAGGGTAATTGAGTAGAAAGGCTCGCTGCTCCCCCTGTTATTGGACAACTTCAGCACGGCGTGAGGTCACTGGGCCGAAAGCCTTCTATTATTTCGGACACTTTGTGGTGGCGATCTAAAGGGTGTTTGCTCCCAGAATTGAGTGACCGTGAATAGATAAACTCTGGGATTGACTGATAATTGACATATCATTGATTGACTCGCCGGACTCTCCGCGTTTCGTGCGGACAGAAACTCCGCTCTGTCTGGAAAGACTTGCTGTGTGTTTACGTAAACACACAATGGTGTACAAACGCTGTGCTGGTCTCACTACACTGCTGGAGGTGATAACAGTCAGGTGCAGACCGTTTTATTTTCCCAGAGAGTTCTCTACAGTGTTTATTATGGCGGTCTACATTCCACCCAGCACTAGAGCTAACAGCGCTAATGCTAACAGTGCGCTGGCTGAAATTAATGGAATTATCATTGGACTCCAAAACTATCACCCAGACGGACTGTTTATTGTTGCCGGAGATTTCAACCATGCAAATCTCAAGTCAGTTCTCCCCAAATTCCATCAACATGTGAACTTTGCAACGAGGGGGGAAAACACGCTGGACTGTGTTTACACAAACATGGCCGGCGCGTACAGAGCGGAGCCCCGCCCCCACCTCGTACACTCAGACCACATCTCTGTGCTGCTGATGCCAGCGTACAGACCCATCGTCAGGCGTGTGAGACCCACCCTGAAGCAAGTAAAGACCTGGTCCACAGGCGCCATCTCTGCTCTTCAGGACTGCTTCGAACGCACAGACTGGGACATGTTTAGGGAGGCTGCAACCTACGGTGACTCCATCAACCTGGAGGAGTACACAGCTTCAGTGACTGGCTACATCAGCAAGTGCATTGAGGATGTTACTGTCTCCAAGTTCATCATTTCACGACCCAACCAGAAGCCATGGATGACCGCAGAGCTGCGCAGACTCCTGAGAACCCGGGACAAGGCCTTCAAGTCAGGGGACGAGGCCGCCCTAAGAACAGCTAGGGCGAACCTGTCTCGGGCCTTCAGAGCAGCAAAGCGTGCTCACGCAGAGAGAATCCATGGCCACTTCAAGAACACTGGTGACACGTGGTGCATGTGGCAGGGCATCCAGGCCCTCACCAACTACAGGACATCTCCACCTGCCTGTGACATTGACCCCTCCCTCCCAGATGCGCTGAACCACTTCTACGCACGTGTTGATGCAGTGAACGTCACGAGAATGAGGAAGACCACCCCTCCTCCGAACGACCAGATTCTTTCTGTCCACAGCCGAGGTAAGAAGATCTCTTCTCAGAGTCAACCCATGGAAAGCTGCCAGTCCAGACAATATTCAAGGTCGTGTGCTCAGAGGATCTGCAGAACAGCTGGCAGATGTTCTCACTGACGTCAACACCTCTCTGAGCACCTCTGTTGTTCCAAGGTTCTTCAAGACCACCAGCATCATTCCAGTGCCAAAGAAACCGTCCATCTCCTGCCTCAACAACTATCGTCCCGTCGCACTCACACCCATCATGAAGTGCTTCGAGAGGCTGGTCATGAGGCACATCAAGTCTCAGATCCCCTCCTCACTAGACCCCCTGCAGTTTGCATATCGTCCCAACCGCTCAACGGACGATGCAATCTCCACCACCCTCCATCTGGCCCTTTCTCATCTTGACAGAAAGGACAGTTATGTCAGAATGCTGTTCATCGACTACAGTTCAGCATTCAACACCACCATCCCTCAGCATCTGAGTGAGAAGCTGAGGCTGCTGGGCCTGAACACCTCCCTCTGTAACTGGATCCTGGACTTCCTGACTGGGAGACCCCAGTCAGTCAGGATCAGTAGCAGCACCTCCAACACCATCACACTGAACACAAGAGCCCCCCAGGGCTGTGTGCTCAGCCCACTGCTGTTCACACTGATGACCCACGACTGTGCAGCCAAGCACAGCTTGAACCACATCATCAAATTCGCTGATGATACAACCGTGGTGGGTCTGATCAGCGGTGGAGACGAGGCAGCTTACAGAGAGGAGATACAAGAGCTGACGGACTGGTGCAGAACCAACAACCTGTCTCTGAGCACCAAGTTTCTTGGTGTTCACATCACTGACAACCTCACGTGGTCCCTCAACACCAACTCCATCACAAAGAAGGCCCAGCAGCGTCTCTACTTCCTGCGCAGACTGAGGAAAGCCCATCTCCCACCTTCCATCCTCACCATCTTTTACAGAGGAACCATTGAGTGCATCCTGAGTGGCTGCATTACTGCCTGGTACGGGAACTGCAAAGTCTTAGACCGCAAGTCCCTACAACGGGTAGTGAGAACAGCTGAGAAGATCATTGGGATCTCTCTGCCCTCTGTACAGGACATTTTCACCACTCGCTGCATCTACAAAGCAACCAGCATTGTGGATGATCCCTCACACCCGTCCAACACTCTCTTCTCCCTCCTGCCATCCGGGAAAAGGTTCCGCAGCATACGGGCCTCCGCTTCCAGGATGGGAAATAGTTTCTTCCCCCTGGCCATCAGACTCTTGAACTCTGAAACCACCAATAACTTGAACTCTTAAACCCAGTCCACTTTTCATCCTGTATTTATTTATTTATCTCGTGTTGCACTCTTGCACTTTAAATTCAGTAACACCGCTACACCATAATGTACCTGGGCTGCTTTGTTCCACAACACTGCAGCCCTCTACGGATGAATGTACTGTCTGTCGCGCCGTCTGTCTTGTCTGCACTTGTTGCCCTGTGTTTTGTCTTATGTTGTCTTGTGTGTAGCACCAGGGTCCTGGAGGAACGTTATTTCGTTTCACTCTGTACTGTGTATATGGCTGAAATGACAATAAAATCCTACTTGACTTGATAATGCAGGGTGTTTGGGGTACATGGAATTTGTTAGTTTAATTTAAACTTCATTAAATCAAATTAAAAACATATGTATTATTGCAAAACTGATGCAGATCTGAGCAAGTGGTGGCCTTTTTGTCTAGGGACTTTACGCCATAATCGTGGAGTCATGGGTTCAACATGGCATCCATGAACAAAGTACTGTCCCCATCGTTGCTCCCTGGGTGCTGGATCTATGGCTGCCCCCTTTTTTGTGGGTTAAACACAGATGAAGCATTTCTTTCTTGATGACAAAATGTACAACTATCAATATACTTTAACACCCCAATAGCTTATGAATAGTCCAAAAGTAGTCCATGATTCCTAGACTCTCATCCACCCACCTTCAGACCTTCTCATTCCCTCATGCCTTTCAGACTCATATTCTAAAGATGCCACTGACAAAACATCCTTCAATCAACATGCTTGGAGGAGAACACTAATTCTGTTACTCCTCTACAGCTTTAGAAGTGACCACCTGGCCATTAGTTATGAAGAAGTATTACTCAACACTGCAGTTAAAAGCCATCAACGTCAGTAATGTGTATTGGGAGAAGATTTGAAGGCGTTCATAAGACCAGGCAGCTGCGAACAGGTCTAAGATCAGTATGTGCAATGGCAAGCGTCGGCTGGGGTGGTATAAAGCTGCCGTGGAGCATTGAGTTAAGCATGGAGCTTCACATTTAACTGTAAGATTTGTAACTTGTGGTTTTTCTAAGCATTTAGTCTCAAGTAAGTGTAAAAAAATATATCTATAAATGTGTATAAATCTGGATTTTAAAACGATTTTTGCTCTGTTTCTTTGTAGTGGTGGTGGATGGAACCAGGCGTCTTCAACCCGATTCTAGGCATTTTATTTCCTCTCACCAAAATAACCCAGTCTTCTATAATGGATAAACTGAATGATGGTGATTTGTAAAAAAGTGAATAAAATAGTGAAACCCTCCACCATGTACGGGTTTAGTTGATGACCAGAAGGTTAAACATGTCTCAAGCATCAGTCAGCATCTATATAACAGTATTTATGAACTCTTGCAGCCATGGTTCCCATCACCACCATCCAATTAAACAGAGCCGCTGCAATTGAGCTCATGTGGAAGTGAAAATTTAACCGCTGTAACTGGATTTGTTATCCTTGTTTGTAGGATCTGTTGAAAGTTTTGGAAGGTTTCCTGTAGGCGACTTGACTATCCTGCTCAAGCCTCTGGTTCCCATTATCTCCCACTTCCTGGGGGTTGGGGGATCCAGGAAGAGTTCTATTAACCGGCACTTCACACCCTGGTGACCAGCCGGCTGAATATCAAAGGATGAACAGGACGGCTTTATGATGCTGGGTCTTACCTCCTACCTGGCCATGTTGAGTCGCTCGTTTCGTTAAATAAATCTGGTTTACTGGGAGTGAAATTGCAAAGCGTATTTTCCCCGGATCAAAAAACGAATCCTGTGCTATTCGTGGGCATAGTATCCCAAATACTGCCGTGTTCGTTCTGTATTATTCTCTTAAAAGGATTCCCAATGATGTTAACCAGTCAGAATATTCAGAAAACCCGTTTCATTTTTATGTCTTTAAACTCCAAGAAAATTAACAGGGTTTTTGTTACTTATCGATATCTCCAAACTGCTGTTGTGCAACGTCCGTACAGGTCAGGCAAGTTTATTCATATAGCATCTTTCGTATAATTCCATCTTGCAAAGTATCCAAGTTTTATTTTATTTAACCTTTTTTCAACCAGGCGAGAACAAAATGTCTTATTTGCAGTGGCAGCCTGGCACAATACGAAGAGAAATTAGAAATGAAGACATAATTATAATAAAATGAAACAATTATATAATCAGTGTATAGGTGATATTGCCCATCACTATTTTATCATGCTGCTTGCATGAAATCTGTTTATTTGAATTTAAAAGCAATACTTGATCTTTAACATGAAATTTCTTCCCTTGTCCTCCCTGACAACAGCGCCTAGTCCCACCACTGCCGTCCACTACATGGCCACGAAGTGTGTGGACAACGAGAAAGGCCACCATCAGAGCAAGAAGTGGTTCATGCCCTGGGGACCGAACCAGTGTGATAAAATTGGAGACTTTAAGGAAGCCATGGCCAAGAGGATCGAGGCCAATAACATTGTTTTCGCCGTGCACATTCCGATGCTCAACAAAGAGATGAGTTCCTGGTTCCAATTTATGCTGGTTGTCCTCCAGTTCGACATCGCCTTCAAAATGTACAACCAGATCGGTGAGTTTCAGTCTTCGTTTACATTAGAGTCAGTTCTGAGCATCAAAGTGTGAAGCTTAACTAGTAGGAAGCTTTGGCAATAATAACATAATGGGGTTGGATGGCATAGTGGATAACACAATGTGAGTTTTCATGCAAGTTTGTAATGTAGTTGCTTTAATATATTTTTTTTTCATACAGGAAGCAACTTAAGAGTAATACATTATTGAGGCTGAGTTTAGTGATTTCCTATTGTTTTTTGAAGACTGAATGTTTGAAATGTTTCCTTTTACTTTCATCAGCCATTCTTCAAAGAGACTGCTTTGTGTTGCTATGGTGAATGTGACTAGAGGTTCTTTTAAGAGTTCAACATGCTGCATTTATTCCTTGTTAATGTCTTGTGCCACCTTTTATTTTTTTGTAAAAATATATACATTTTTTTCATAATGTTTATATAAACACCATGTGTGAAAATAAATGAGTTAACATTTCTCAGTTAATTGAAATAATTATTTTTTTCATGAAGTCACTTCAGTGATCTATTTGCAGTTTGATGTTACATCTTATTTTAGTGACTGGTTTGCATTTAAAATGATGAAAAAAAATAAAAATACAGTTTAAGTTATTATAAAGCTGCAATCTGAAACTCTTCCACAGTGGGAGGAAACCCACACCAGCAGGAGCTCCCTATTGGGGAGTATATGTAGTTATAAAGGAAGGTTGACGATGAAACCTTTGCGTATTGTTACTTAATCAACAAATTGCTATAAACTAATTATTGATAGAGACAGCTCTAACTTTCTTTTATACTTTGAAAATGATTACTAAAACTACAGCTGACATCACACAAAAAGGTAGATTTAAAACCCTGGAGAAGATCTGTTCTTAATGTATGATCCAGAATTTTCTGCTTGTTGCCATCACTGATGAACTGGAAGAACATATTGTGTGGTCAGAATTCATGCTGTATTCCTTTATCTGTGCTTTGGCATGGGTTGGAGTATCTATTCTCTTGAGGTTTTTCGGAGGGAATGCTCGAGTGCCCAGAGAATTGCCCTCTTTTTGTTCTTTGGCCCAAAGCAGATTGAAATTCTCACACTCTGAGAGGACTAACAATGATGGATATGCTGTTTTCACAAAGATCTGCCAGAGGGGACCCAGGAAAGGCTTGGACACAACGCTGTCGCTTTGCCCACAGTGAGAGGAAACAAGGGTTCAAAGCTCTCGCAGTCCAGACCATAATGACCATGTTTCTTCCATCTGGCTTCTATGTTCCTGTGTTTTTGTTTAACAGTAACAATGGTAGAAAAGATTAGACCAAATATTTTAGAATGATGCAACGCCCGGAGATCTCCAACCACTTCACGGAGAACTGAACTGTATTCCAGCTCATTGGTCTTCTAGAATTTAGGTTTTGGCTCGGCCTGGGAGCCCTGCTGGATCTAACTTGGGTCAGTTCTTGCTTTTGAATGTGCAGAGAAAACACTTTAGAGAATTGCACAAAAGAAAACTTTGGATATCAAATTCAATAAAGGCTTTCTTGGTGATTTCTCCAAAACCTAAATTCTAGAAGACCCATGAGCTGGAATCCAGTTTAGTCCAGAAGTAACTGGGGATCTCTGGGCGTTGCACCTTTTTAAAAATACTTGTTCTGATGTTCTCTGCCGTTTGTTAAACAACACTTCTACTGTTGCCGTTCAATTTGTGGATGTCGGTGAAGGAGAGGAAACCCACACTAGCAGGATTTTCATTTCCCAAATTTCTGTTTTGCATGTATTCCTTAAGATGCTCTCGACATGCTCCGAGCAGTGTGCGGTGGAGTTTTTGCTCCTATTTCGTTCATGTTTGGATGCGCCGTCATTCTTTTCCTAGAAGTTCCTCCCCTCCAGATGTTCATGTTTACCGAGAGTGTCTGAGCGATCCGGGGCTCGGCACCTCTGATCTGCTGCCAGTTCTGTTCCTCCGAGCATAAGCTCAATCCGTGCCAACAGCCGTCCTCATTGGCTTGGGTTAATTGGGCTCCCAAGTGAATGAGACATAAAAGATTCATTCATTAGATAATTTTCCAGGCTGGAGTGTTGATTCTTAAGATGTTCATATCTAGAATCACACCTTTGTTGGTGTACTTTTATTTAAAAAAAAAAAAAAAAAAAAAAAAAAAACACTTTTATTTTTAGAAGTCTTGGCGCTTAGAAGAGGTGATTCTGTTGTTTAGTAGATGATATTTTATAATAATAATAAATAATCCTGTGCAAATGTCTGTGAATATGACAGTTTTCCAAAAGCCCCTTTATACAATTTGACATTTACGCTCATTGATGGGTGTTTTTATCTAAAGTTACTTACAAGCGAGGAACATCATTCGCGCTACGCTGCAGAGAGAACCTCGCATGAACATTTAAATGCTGCTTAATGTAAATAAATGGAAAAATATAAAAGCCCAGCGTAAAATTGTGCAGGATAAGTGGTTTCTAAGAAGTGACTTGTGTGTCTCCTCCAAGCAGGCTGTCTCTGTTACACACTGGAGTATGTAAATGAGCCTTCTTCTGATTGGCTGTTCTTTTGAAAAAGCAATCTGGGCAAAAACACTCCCTACAACTTCAGCAGAAATGGTCAGCTGTAGGCTGAACAGGGCGATTTATGAGGACATGTTTGTGATGTCACAAAAAACAAACAAACTGGGAGTTCAGCGTTCCACTTGGACATGCCGGAATAAAATGTAATAGTTTCTTTTAATTTGTCCGTGTGCTGGTGTGACGGGCTGCAAAGATGACATCAGATTAATCAAATAATCCCTGATTCATTAAAAGTGCTGACTCCGTCATCTAGTGCGATCCTTCATCTGGTGGACCTTCTGAGCGAGACCCCCCCCCCCATGCAATAAAGTCTTGCTGTGAAGGCCCCCCCGTCCCCCGTCCCCCGTCCCACTCTGGACGGATCCATCTGGCGCTGCTCCAGCAATAACACAGTTGTTGAAAGGGCTTAGTCTCCTGGGTGATGGCCGCGGTGTTGGTGGGGAATGTTTGTGCGCTCTAAGCTGCCTTTTTGAGGGGGTTGGGGGGGGGTTAGAACACTGTTAATAATGCCCCCCACCTCTCTTTCTGTAGCTTGCTCTCACCTACTTTTTCCCCTCCACCGCCCTCCTCCACTGCAGGGCGAGCTGTAGAATTAGCGTCTGAGCTCTTCAGCTTGTTTCATAACAGCACAAGGGCCTCTTCAGAAAGCAGAAGGAGCGCAGAGAGCCTGCAATGTGATCTAAACCCAGGTTTCAGTGCTTCAGGCGCTCTTCTCTCACAGCCCTGCAGCGGGACGGGGCCTAGATATAAATATTTGATCTTTTTATTTTAGCTTTTTACTTTCTTGCATTTATTCATGTGCTGCTCTCATTTCCAGTGCAGGTCCTGTACCTGAGCATATATTGACAGTTGGGTACATCGAATTGGCTATTCTTTTTAAAAAAAAAAAGGGGGGGGGGGGGGGGGGAACATCCCTGGTGTGCAGACTCTCTGTATAATTGGGCTGCAATTTCTTGAGCCTTCAAAGGATGTGAACCCTGAATTGAGACACAGCCCTGGGCTTCATCCATCCGCTGTGCTCGAGTCTGCAAGCAGGGCTTTTGGGAGAGAGAAACTCGGTGGAACTGAAGCCTGGAATAGCTTAAAACAAAAAAATATTCGTTTTTGGGAATGGAACTCCCAGAGAAATGGTTAGAAACCACAAGTGAAAGTGACTACTTGTCACTGTGACCCAAAACGAAATGCATCCTCTGTGTTTAACCCCCACCGTCCAGCAGTGGGCAGCCATATCCTTGGTCCATGATACATATCCATAACCTTGCTCAAGGGTTCCTCAGGGCAACCTAATTGTTGGGGATTTGAACCCACGACCTTCTGTGCACGGGCTTCGTCCCTAATCGCTAGAATAAGCGAGTGTAGAGAGCAAACGAGCGTGTGATTTCCAAATACAGTCAGAAGCAGGCTTATTCACAGCATTCCTGACGAACCTACTTTAAACGCTGTAAGATCAACACCCCACCAGTACGTCATTGCTGGTTTATATCCGAGGGTCAGTTTTAAAGTGGTTTTAATATCCAGGGAATGAGGACTCGTGGAAGGGATGCTGAGGAGAGATACCTGACGGACCCTGAATGTCTTCTTTCACGGTTGCTTGTTTGGCCTTTTCTGTAAAAGCCCCTGCTGAGTGTCCTTCATCAGAGTTTAATCGACTTGTCAAAGGAGTGCATCTGAAGCTCGGTGTGTTTAGAATTTATCTATTGAGGTGTGTGTGTGTGTGTGTGTGTGTGTGTGTGTGTGTAGAGGACGGAGCAGTGGTCACTGTAGATGTTGGCCTGGCCTACAGAGACAGCACTCTGAGTGAGTGGACGGAAATGGCCCACAGTGTGGAACAGCGCAAGCTCAACTGTAACTTCACCACAGACAAGGTAGACATCTTCTCACACTAACGCTGCTTCTGCAGACTCCAGCCTGGGTACGGAGAAATGCCCATCTTAACGTTTGATCTGCTATAAAATGAACATCATCTTTAACATTACTGTTAATAAAGCTAAATAAATGGGAAGTTATACAGGATGGTGGTGAGACCAGCTATGTTATTAGGGTTTAAGACTGACAAAAAGACACGTGGAGGTGATGCATTTATTGGAGCAGCTCCAGTTGGACAGTTTGGAGACGAAGTCTGAAGTGAGACTGTTGGTTTGGACGTGTCCAGAGAAGAGACGAGGAGTATATCAGGTGAAGGCTTTTGAAGATGGAGCTGCCAGGAAAGAGGAGAAGAGGAAGGATAAAGAGGAGACTGATGGATGTGGTGAGAGGCCACATTAAGGGGGATGGTGTGAAAGAGGAAGATGCAGAGGACAGGAAGACATGGAGACTGCTGGTTCACTTCGGTGACTCCTAACGGGATCAGCCGAAAGAAGAAGAATATTAAAGAGACAAACGGCTCAATGTTACAAAAATGAACATTAACGAAGGTCGACTCCGAGTCCGAGCCTGAAGTTTTCATTTCGGTTTATCACAATTCTAATCATGTTCACCTTCAGACAGACGCCGGTCCATCGATCTGATTGAGCTGATCTTTTTTTTTTTTTTTTCTTCTTTTTAAAAAAGACGTTTGAGAACGAGGGTCGCTACTACGATTGCGAACCTTTGACCTTCATGGAGCTCGGCTCCGTGTCCCACAGATACTACCTCCTCAACATCCGTCTGCCTGTCAACGAGCGCAAGAAGGTGAACGTGGGGATCGGGGAGATCAGGGACATTCAGCTCGTGGTGAGTGAAATACTTTCATGTTCAAAGTCCAAATAAAAACTCATATTCCCAGAATGCTTAGTATTTCATTAAGTATCTCAAGGTGGACGACGTGACCAAAACCATGTTCTGCTGTGCCGTGACGTCGGCTTTGTTTCTATAATGCTTGAAATTTGGACCCACTGTGTTTTTCTTTTAACTGTAATGCGGGTCACCGTGGTTTCAGGCCCGTACTTTTTGTGCCGTGTTAGTCGCTTTCGCTTTCACTTGAGTCACACTCACATCTGCGGTCCTCACCGGTCCTGTCAGAAATGACAATTTGTCATTTTGAAGCCTGACGAAATGCATCCCCTGCTTTTAGCTCACACACCGTAGAGCAGTGGGCAGCCATAGCCAACACCTGGGGAGCAATGATGGGGACCGTACCTTGCTCAAGGGCACCTCAGGGCAATCTACTGGTCCACAGAAGAACGTATGAAGAGTGTCGCCAGCTCTTTTAATGTTCCTTTGCAGCCGTACTTCATGTAGGTGTTGGTTTGTCGAAGATATTCTTTTCTGTTTTGCAGGGTATCCATCAGAATGGTGGCTTCACAAAGGTCTGGTTTGCTATGAAGACCTTCCTCACCCCCAGCATCCTCATCATCATGATCTGGTACTGGAGAAGGATTACCATGATGTCAAGACCTCCAGTCCTGCTGGAAAAGTAAGGCCTTGCTCGTGTACTGCGCTAGAAAAAAAAAAAGCTACTTTGTACGATGTAAAAAGCATCGTAATCTAATCTCATCGTAATCTGGAGTATATAGACGATTACAGTCTTTTAAATATTTTTCCATAAAAACATATTAACACTACTGTGCAAAAGTCTTGAGCCCCTCATTTTCTCCCAATGATCTCTAATCTTCTCCCAACGGTCTAATCTTTGTCATATTGAGTCGATTGATTGAGAGAAACGGTAATTGTTTCAGGACAGGCTGCTAAATGTCTAAAGATACAAGTTTCTAGATAAAGGAGTTCCAGCCATTCAGCAACATAAGTTAGATGTTTTGTTCTGCTTGGAGGTTCAGATGTAGATCACTGTGTGGATTAACCAACACAGAACTATCAAACTGCTCAGGTACAGAGACTGGACTGAACATGAGAGACACCAACACTGTCCTTCAGGAAGATCTGGAGAACTGCTCAGGTACAGAGACTGGACTGAACATGAGGGACACCAACACTGTCCTTCAGGAAGATCTGGAGAACTGCTCAGGTACAGAGACTGGAGTGAAACGAGAGACAGACTTTCACGTTGGCTTTGTTCCTGTTGTTGGACTCATCTTGCCAAGACACTTGAATAAGACCTATTTTGTCTCCGCTTCCTCGCTGTGCTTCAACACCTTCCCTTCCGCACCGTCTAGTCTGAGCTCACCACCAGCAGTCCCCAAAGGCAGGGAGCTCTCAAGCAGTGGATGCAGTTTGCAGGAGGGGCGATTATTTTTTCATGTTGTAAAAGCTTTGACGAGCTGACTTGCATGCTATTCCGCCGGGGCTTCGAGATGGAAATCGCGACCCTTTTTGCATCTCCAGGAGAAGCTCGAGCACAGCGGCTCCCCGTCGGTTTACTTATTGTGGGAACGCTGCCAAAATAACGCTTCGCCTCAGTGAGGCTGACGTCAGCTGAGGCTCCGAAAAACTGAAAAGGCAAGATTAAAAAAAAAAAATCACTTTCTGGAAATTAGTCTGCAAAGTGGTGTATCCCATTCTCACGTATCCTTAAATGTTCAATATTTTTGATCAAGTTTGGAAATTGAAAAAGAAAGCTCATCTAGGGATGGTCTCCATTTTCGGTGGCGTGTCCTCACTTCTGTCCCCAGAAGTGGTGCTTTTTTTTTTTTTTTTTTAAATTGAATTTAAAAGACTGGGCAGCAGAACTGATGGATATACGTCATGTGGTTGTTCCTTGTAGCAGCTTCACTCTTTCTTCCATACACTTGACAAGAAACCACCAACTCCACAACATCCACTAACATCTTTACAGGCCAGGAGGAAGCCCTGGGTACGAGTCAGGGGTTCGGGACTTGTGAAGCACATGACCAGGTGATGGTAGCTGAACAGTCTACCTGGATGATCCACAAATAGAGAGCATCATTTTTAACTGAACGTGGTGGAGGTTTAGGTCAGGGGGTTAATACGGGCACTCGATTTCTTTTCTTTGGCCTTTATTATAGATTATCCCAGTACAGTTACCATGGTAACAATAAATGAAACCAGACCAGCACCTTTTTTTTTTTTATATAAAGTAATAAGCATTGTATAGTTTAATATATCGATCACTGATCTCGTCACAGGAAGTACGTCCGTGGTGAAGCCTGAGTTCGGCGAATACTTTATTCACGTCAGTCTAACGGTGGGTCGGGTAGGGCCAGAAACCTCAGAGTCTCTGATTGAGGCGTAGATGATTTAAACCTCCAACAAGTCAAAGTATTTATGGCTGTAATTAACATTTCCATTAATTTTAGCATGTCTGTTCTGATCAACTACATTTGGCACAAAGAGAAGGTGTGAATTTTTAAAAGTAGTGGCCTAGGTAATGTGTTCTCAGGGTTACGAGACTTGGAGCAGAGGTGAGATTTCATTATTCTCACACACACACACACACACACACACACACACACGCGCGCGCTTGCTTGCTAGAACATTCCCGACATACCAGCATGGTGTGGCCTCTCTCTGTTGACATGCTGGGACTGTTGAGGCCGTCGAGCTGACTGCAAAGTAATTCATGTATTCTGGAGTCGATTTCACGGCCCCTCCCCCGTCCCAGTTCCGTCTTTGATCTTGTGATCTTGTCCTGGCGTGTGTACCTGCTTGAGAGGACGTTAAATGGCCTCATATAACTTCTGTCTCCTGTTTCTCATGTGTCTTGTGATGGGTTTCATCATTATCCTGTATTTGTACTAATCTCCGAGCCTGAAATGTTCACATTCCACAAACCTGCAATGAAACTGATTCATTTTGTGATTTTTCAAGAGTTTTTTAAATGAAGAACCTACAGAAGAAAGGTCAGTCTGAATGGTTTTAGAGCTTGGAGCCTTCGACGCTTGTGTGGAACCGATTGCTAGACTGATGAGGTTCTGCTCCTTTGTCCTTTAACAGGGTGATCTTTGCGCTGGGAATCTCCATGACGTTCATCAACATCCCAGTGGAGTGGTTCTCTGTAGGCTTTGAGTGGACCTGGATGCTGCTCTTCGGGGATATTCGTCAGGGAATCTTTTACGCCATGCTACTCTCTTTCTGGATCATCTTCTGCGGAGAACATCTAATGGTAACGTCTTCAAGGTTTCTTTATGGAGACTTAGTTTCACGGTTACATTAAATAAAAAATATGAAAGGCTTTTTATAGTCAATTTCATAATGTCATTACATTAATGTGTGTTTATGTACCAACGCGAGTGTGTGTGTGTGGATTTTATTTATATATATACTATATTGCATGTTCAAATAAAAACAAGATTGTGTGATATGTGAACATTTTCTTAAAAATGTAACATTTCATGGGGCGTCCTAGTTTTTTCACCTGACTATATATAATATATGCACGCTGGAAATATAATGCACACGCCACATTGTATAGTGTTTGTGTGTTTTTGCACCAAACTGGATTCTGAAAAACCAAATGCAATCCAAAGTTTCATTCTTGTCATCGTTACACACTGGACTCAAGGCGCACACACGTAGCTCCAACTAAGGTACGTTTGAATCAGAAACAGAAACAGAGCCGTATCTCACAGAACTGACAGTCAGGGAAGGCAGTGAACGGACAAGGCTGGCTCGGGCTGGCAGGCTACAAATACGGGGTTCTTCAGGTGCTGGTGATCAGTGGTGGTTAATGAGGGTGAGCGTGAAAGCCCGGTCAGTATTCCGGGGACTGGGCCCTCCCCCCTGGCCTGGGTACAGCGGTGGGCGTGGGAGTCCAGGAGTGCATGGACCTTATGGGCTTGACTCTGCTCAGTGATGATGATAGGAGGGGGTTCAGCCTCCCCCACCCATGCGGCCAGGGGTCCAGGGACGAAGGGCCTGAGGAGGGAAACATGACAGACAGGGGTTATGTGCGTGTGATTGGGCAGTTTGAGACAGTAAGTGACCGGGTTGATTTTGGCCTCTACTAGGAAGGGACCAATGAATCGGGGGCTGAGCTTTTTGCTTGGCATGCGCAGGTTGAGGTCCTGGGTGGAAAGCCACACCCTGTCTCCTGGGTTGAATTCTGGGGCCTCACGTCAGTGCCTGTCGGCCTGTTGACGGAATCGGCGCACTGCCCGTTCAATGTGTGCGTGGGCCCTCTCCCACACTCGCTCAGCCCCTTGGAACCAGGCGTCGATACCCGGGACATCCGTGGGCGTGGTATCCCAGGGGCAGAGGGGAGGCTGAAAACCCAGCACGCACTCAAATGGGGTCATCCCTGTGGAGGAATGACGCAGGGAGTTTTGGGCATACTCCGCCAAATAGAGGAACTCTGCCCAGTTGTGTTGCCGGTGGTGACAGTAAGCCCGGAGGAACCTATTCAATTCTTGTAGGGCTCGTTCGGCCTGATGATAGCCAGAAGACAAAGAGACAGATGTCCCCAGCCGCTGAAAGAAGGCACGCCAGACTTGAGAGGTGAATTGACACCTCTCAGACAGGATATTCTCCGGGAAACCGTAATACCGGAACACATACTGAAACAGAGCCTCGGCGACCTGTAGAGCAGAAGGGAGAGTAGCAAAGGGGATGAATCTACATCCCTTCGAAAACCGGTCCACCACCACCAATACGCACGTGTAACCATGGGAACACGGTAGATCCGTGGCCAAATCAATGGCCACGTGCGTCCACGGTCGGGTGGGCACCGGCAGAGGTAACAACTTACCGGCTGGCAATTCACGGGGCGTCCTAGTCTTAGCACAGGTAGAGCAGGAGCGGACATTTGCGCGAATGTCTGGCATTAAGGTGGGCCACCAGTACCTCTTTTTTAGCTGCTCCCCTGTGCAGTTAATGCCTGGATGCCCTGAGGCAGGAGAGGTGTGGGCCCACTTGATCAACACTTTACGTAGGTGCTCCGGCACAAAGGTCCAACCAGCCGGGCACCCTGGTGGAGCCGAAGTCCCTCCAGTCTCACGACGGCTGTCCTGCTCGATGTCCCACGTCACCGGCGCGGCCACGATGGCTGGAGCCAATATAGGTTCTGGCCTGGACACCCTCTCCAATGGCTCGAAACGGCGTGAGAGGGCGTCAGCTTTGTCCTGACCTACCGCCCTGGAGCTAAAAACAACAAAGTCAAAACGAGTAAAGAACAGAGCTCACCTTGCTTGGCGGGGGTTGAGCCGCTTTGCCAGCCGGATATACTCGAGGTTGCGGTGGTCGGTGAGGACCGTGAAGGGGTGCTTTGCGCCCTCTAGCCAATGCCGCCACTCCTCCAGTGCGGCTTTTACCGCCAAGAGCTTCCTGTTTTCTATGTCGTAATTGGCCTCCGCTGGGGTTAACCTACGGGAGAAGAAGGCACAGGGAAACAGTTTCTCGGGTTGCCCATGATACTGAGACAGCACTGCTCCCAGACCTACCTCGGATGCATCAACCTCGACCACGAACGGCCTTTCTGGATCTTGCAGCCGAAGGATAGGTGCTGACGTGAATTTTAGTTTGAGAGCCAGGAAGGCCACCCACGTCTCGGGCGTCCAGCCGAGGCGGGAAGGTTTTCCTTTCAGTAGGGCAGTCAAAGGGGCTGCTGTGACACTAAAATTACTGATGAACCATCTATAAAAATTTGCAAACCCGAGAAAACTTTAGTTGTTTTATAGTTCGGGGTTCTGGCCAGCTGGTGACTGCAGTCACCTTTTGTTGTTCCATCTCGATCCCTCTTGGACCAATTCGGTACCCCAAGAAGGAAACCTCTGAGAGATGGAACTGACATTTCTCCGCCTTGACGTACAACCCGTGTTTGAGGAGGCGGGAAAGGACCGAGCGTACCTGGGAGACGTGTAATGTGAGTCGTAATCCCTGGAGTAAATCAATATGTCCTCAATATAGGCGACTACAAATCGACCCAACATGTCTCTCAGGACGTCGTTGATGAACGACTGGAAGACGGAAGGGGCGTTTTTGAGGCCATACGGCATTACCTTGTACATGTAGTGACCTGTTGTCGTGCTGAAGGCCGTTTTCCATTCGTCTCCCTCCTGAATCCTCACCAGGTTGTACGCACTGCGGAGATCTAGTTTTGTGAAAATGGTGGCTCCTCGAATCTGCTCAAGGGCCCATGGTACCAGAGGGAGAGGGTAGCGGTATTTTATGGTGACGGCATTTAGTCCCCTATAATCAATGCAGGGCCGGAGTCCGCCGTCCTTCTTCTGCACAAAGAAAAACCCAGCGGAGGCCGGCGATGTGGAAGGCACGATGAACCCCTGTCGGAGTGCCTCAGTAACATACTCCTCCATCGCTCTCGTTTCCGGCTCAGAGAGAGGATAGATGCGAGAGCGAGGGGGAGTGGTACCCGGCTGGAGTTCAATCGCGCAGTCCCATGGCCGGTGAGGGGGGAGTTGAGTGGATCTCTTTGCACTGAACACCTCACTCATCGAGCTGTATTCTACGGGGATGGACAAGGGCAAATGTGCCAGGGGGCTCTCCACAGATGTGGAGAGGCACGGGAGGGAGGTGTTGCAGTGCAGAGAGCATTCTGGGGACCAGGACCTTATTTCCCCTGTCCTCCAATCCAGAACAGGGTTGTGGGACCTCAGCCACGGGATGCCAAGCACGATCCCATGATCCGAAAGCGGTAACACAAATAGAGACAGTGACTCAGTGTGAGCTGACAACTGAATGGTGAGGGGACCCGTGACCTGTGACACACCACCTGGATTCAGCTGCCGACCATCGACTGCTTTCACGTACACTGTGTGCGACAGGGGATACAAGGGGACGTGAAGTTGGGTTGCCAGAGTGGAGGAGATCAAGTTGCTAGCCGACCCAGAGTCTATCAGTGGTGAAACACAAAGACAAATGTTGTTGTTACAGCGTACAGATAGCTTGACTGAAAATTGGTTAGACAAACTAGGCTTGGGGTTAAGTACTGTTCGTTTCCTGGCAGCCAGGGGGCAGTCCTTTTATCCAATGTCCAGGCTCTCCACAGTACAGACATAGTTTGTTGTGGACTCTCTGAAGCAGAGAGGGAGCGTAGAGGTGGGTCCTGCCCAGGTCCATTGGCTCCGGGGGACTGAGGTCTCTGCGTGGGCTGAGAGCTGCGGCCGCGGGGGGTGCTGCCTCCCTGCTGGGGCGTGGCTCCCACGTGGGTCCTGAGTGTCTATGTTGATCTAGTCGGATGGCCAACGTGAACAGTCCGTCTAAAGTCAACCCCTCGTCCCGGCAGGCGAGCAGGGTCGCTCCAACCGCTTCCGGCTGCTAGAATGCGGAAGTGGAGGGCGTAATCAGCGACGGAGCCGGTTCCCTGCTTCAATCGCAGCAGGCGATCTCCCGCGGACTGCCCATGAGCGGGGTGATCGAACACTGTCCGGAACTCGGAAGAAAAGCGTTGGTAAGTGCTCACTGTTTCACCACCACGTGCCCATACAGCCATTCCCCACTCCGCTGCGCACCCGGCGAGCTGTCCAATAACCGCCTTAATTTTCTCCAAATCCATCAGCCAGGGATATTGTCCAAAGTACATATCAAACGTGACTAAAAACGTAGCACATGCTGAGGGATCGCCCGCGTAGCGCTCGGGAAGAGCAATGTGGCTTACCGGCGGGGCTGGTGGCTGAGCGAACTGCGGAGGAGGAAAAGCCTGTGCGGCTGCCCTGGGTCCTCTGTCCGTGATGGCCAACCGCTCCAACTGCTGTTGGATATCGTCCAATCTGGACGAGAGTCGCATGAAGACCCCCCCTCGTGGTCCCTGAGCCTCTGGCGAACCTCCATGTTCGCAGCGTCTCCAGGAGAATTCCCGCCCGCTGCGCCTTGCTGCTCGAAGGTCCGTGCATCTGTCATCGTTACACACTGGACTCAAGGCGCACACACGTAGCTCCAACTAAGGTACGTTTTAATCAGAAACAGAAACAGAGCCGTATCTCACAGAACTGACAGTCAGGGAGGACAGTGACCGGACAAGGCTGGGTCGGGCTGGCAGGCTACAAGTACGTGGTTCTCCAGGTGCTGGTGATCAGTGGTGGTTAATGAGGGTGAGCGTGGAAGCCCGGTCAGTATTCCGGGGACTGGGCCCTCATCCCTGGCCTGGGTACAGCGGTAGGCGTGACAATTCTAAGTGTCTTTAGCTGTTTACGTGCTTAAATTTGCTTAATTTCATAAATGGATAATTAGAAGAGGCTCATTATTTTTGTAGTTTTATTAATGCATTGAGCTGGTTACCCTCAAAATAAAAGTCCAAAGTTAAAAATAATTAAAAATGTAAAAAAAAAACTAAAAAAAAAAAAAAACTGGGAAGGATGGCAATGATCTGGACTCTGAAACCGTCCCACCCCATCATGCTCAAAGTCCGTGCTTTTAATCAGCTTATCAGCTCGTGCGATCTGTCGCTCCTTTTTCTGCCAGGATCAGACGGAGAGAAACCGCTTCTCCAAGTACTGGAAGCAAGTCGGGCCCATCGTCTTCGGCTCCTTCTGCCTCTTCATCTTCGATATGTGTGAGAGGTGAGCCAAGCGCATGCTGTTTTTGTTCCTGACACAGAGACGATGCCATCCAGCCCTTCGTCTCTCCTGCAGTGTTGAATGACCGCAAGAGAAAGATCAAACATGAGGCTTACCTTCACTCTTTTCTTACAGAGGGGTGCAGTTAACCAATCCCTTCTACAGCATCTGGGCCTCGGACGTCAGCACAGAACTGGCTGTATCCTTCCGCAAACATCTTTGATCTCAGAGATTGTTCATGTTGCATGGACTGCGCATGAGTCTTCCCTTCCTAATGCACCCCGACCGATCCTTTATTTTATACGAGAAGATAATCCGTCACTCTTTAAGCCCAGGTCTAATGTGGACAGCCACTGGATTGTGAAACACAATTAATTGCATTTAACCCATACACACGTGCAGCAGGGGGCAGCCATGTCCATCGCCCAGGGAGCAGTGATGGGGACGGTACCTTGCTCAATAGTACCTCAGGCCGTCTTGCTGGTCCCTAAACACTAGACCAATGCTGCCCAGAACTGACATTACAGTTAAGGGTTCGATTCTGTTAATTCTGTTTTCTGTTAAGGGTACAGTTAGGGGTGAATCGGCCAAAATGTAAAAAGAAATTCTTTAATTTTTTTTTGGACATCTGATTAGTTCAAATGGAGAAGGAAGGTCCATCAGCGCCACAAAATATTTGAATACACTGTTTTCATCAATGTCTCCCACAATGCACTGCACTAAATCCTGCTTTCTGACTGAAGAAGCAGAAGTCTGCCCTTTAAAGGGCAGCGGTGGCCTAGCGGTTAGGGCGTTAGCCGCATGATCGGAGGATCGGGGGTTCAAACCCCTTCCCAATAGGTTGCCCTGAGGTACCATCCCCATCACTGCTCCCCGGGCACTTTCAATAGTTGCCCACTGCTGCACGGGTTTGAGTGTGCATGGGTTAAATGCAGAGGTCCAATTTCGTTGTGGTTCATGTGTGCTGTGCCGTGACCTCGCAATGACGAGGGTTGTCACTTTCACGTTCACTTTTTCACTTAATGCGGAGATCAGAATACGCTCGGGGAAGAGTCTTGTGATGTAATGATTGTTTTATAGCTCAGTCTATTTTGATGAGGTTCTTTGACTGAAATTGCTCAGATGGCTTTCATCATCGTGGCTGGAATCTGTGCCTGTCTGTATTTCTTGTTTTTGTGCTTCATGGTCTACCAGGTGTTCAGAAACATCAGCGGGAAGAGGTCGTCTCTGCCCGCTATGACCAAAGCTCGCCGCCTTCATTACGAGGCAAGCGGTCTGCAAATATTAGAGATCTGAATTTTGGGTGTTTCCACACTTGTGCTCAATCAGTGGCTCTTTTGCAGGGCCTTATTTTCCGTTTCAAGTTCCTGATGCTGGTCACACTGGCATGTGCAGCCATGACGGTCATCTTCTTCATCGTCAGCCAGGTTTGCAGATTTTCGGCCTTGGTGCAGCCCAGCTGTAAATGGAGTTTATTAGAGTAATCAATAAGGCAGCC
>JABMDN010000550.1:12500-40049 GCA_017165825.1 Hepsetus odoe | reverse complement strand
CCAAGTTTCACCACTTTTTGCATCTGCAAAGGAACCAGCATTGTGGACGATCCCACAAACCCGTCCCACACACTCTCCTCCTGCTGCCCAGGAAAAGGTTCCGTAGCACACGGGCCTCCACTACCAGGATGGGAAACAGTTTCTTCACTCTGAACATCAGACTCCTGAACTGTAAATGACTCTTCATTGACTCCTTCCATGAATCCTCCTTCTTCCTCCTCCTGGATACGCACACTATGCACACTAGTTACTTTATTGTTACTATAGCGACTCATTGTTATTACAGTCGCTTTATTATTACTATTACTCACTGTTTCATTTACACTCTGGACTTTATCAGTGCTGCTCATTAGACTGCTGCTCTGTTCCACCACATTCATGTACACACTGTCCGTCTCTTCAGATGTTCGGATGAATGTTAGTTCTGTCTGCACTTGTCTTGTCTTGTGTTCCATGTAATGTTAGCTGTCTTATGTGTAGCACCAGGGTTCTGGAGGAACGTTGTTTGGTTTCGCTGTGTACTGTGTAGATGGTTGAAATGACAATAAAGACCTACTTGACTCGGCTTGACTTGAGCTTTCTGGTGAGCTCCAATGCTGCCCTCTGCTGCATAAAATCCTCCAGTATTACAGGAGCAAACCTGAAGAATAGAGTCAGGAAGAGTCCCACTCATAATCACTGAACATAGCTTTGGATTGGTCCCAATTCCTTAAACATCAGAATACTGGTGCTCTAGTCCCTGCAGGAAGCTACCACTGGGAAATATAAGATGATGTATTGTGCTGTTACTTCCAGGATGATAAGAATGACCCAGGACCCAGAATGAACGAGCAAGCAAACTTCGCAGTCTCGGACACAACGCTTTCTTGATAAAAAAACTTCCACGTTTAACGTAAGTGTTACCATGACGTCCTCTTTTGTGCTGTGTTTATCGTGCGGCATGTACAGCGTAGAATGTCCGTCCAACTATGTAGACTCTTATACCTGTAGGAAATGCGTAACTGTAACGCAGTTGGAGGACAGGATTCATGTTCTGGAGGGGCACATTAGTACTTTATCTCGGTGTAGTCAAACCGAGGGAAGCGTAGTTCCGGCTCAGTCGGAGCCGCTGGCCGAGTTAGACTCGGCTGTAGACCCTCCTGGCCCAACCGTAGCGGGTTCGGAGCCAGCACCAGCGGCATGTCCAAGGGAACGCTGGGTGACCGCCAAACAGGGGTCCAGGAATGAAACTCCTGCACATCAGTCTTCAATTCGGCTGATGAACAGGTACTCTGCTCTCGGCAGACTCGATTGTTAGGAATGTTAGCGTTCCTAGCCGTCCTAAACCACCGGTTTCGGTGAAATGCCTCCCCGGGGCCAGAGTCTCTGACATCAAGGCACGACTGGACTCTTACTCCAGCAATGAAGTTCCTACCTTGGTTGTTCACTCTGGAACTAACGATATAAAGTCCCAACAATCCGAGGTATTAAAGAGGAACTTCATCTCTATGTGTTCAAAAGCTGAAACTAAATGTCAGAACTTAATTGTGTCTGGTCCCTTGCCAATTCTCTTTAGAGGAGATGTAACCTACAGTAGGCTGCTCTCTTTCAACCGCTGGCTAGAGACTTGGTGTGCATCTAAAAGCATCGCCTTCATAAAAAATTGAGACCTCTTCTGGCAATATTTGGTGTGACCACCCTTAGCCTTCAAAACAGCATCAGTTCTTCTAGGTACACTTGCACACAGTTTTGAAGGAACTCAGGGGGTCGATTGTTCCAAACATGACTGTGTTTCTCCTCCGTGTGCCATTGATGATCACTAGTTTAGAGAAGTGAAGAGTTACAGCCTGTAGTTTAGAGCTGGGAGGAGTTACAGCCTCTAGTTTAGAGCTGGGATAAGTTACAGTCTGTAGTTTAGAGCTGGGAGGAGTTACAGTCTGTAGTTTAGAGCTGGGAGGAGTTACAGTATGTAGTTTAGAGCTGGGAGGAGTTACGGCCTGTAGTTTAGAGCTGGGAGGAGTTGCGGCCTGTAGTTTAGAGCTGGGAGGAGTTACAGTCTAGTTTAGAGCTGGGAGGAGTTACAGTCTGTAGTTTAGAGCTGGGAGGAGTTACGGTCTGTAGTTTAGAGCTGGGAGGAGTTACGGTCTGTAGTTTAGGGCTGGGAGGAGTTACGGCCTGTAGTTTAGAGCTGGGAGGAGTTACGGCCTGTAGTTTAGGGCTGGGAGGAGTTACGGCCTGTAGTTTAGGGCTGGGAGGAGTTACGGCCTGTAGTTTAGGGCTGGGAGGAGTTACGGCCTGTAGTTTAGGGCTGGGAGGAGTTACGGCTTGTAGTTTAGGGCTGGGATTAGTTACAGTCTGTAACTAATCCACCAATAGATCTGGAGAACTGCTCAGGTATAGAGACTGGACTGAAAATGAGAGACAACAACACTGTCCTTCAGGAAGATCTGGAGAACTGCTCCTCAAGTGTACATTATAAATTAAAGAACATCTTGAAGCAAAAAAAGAATAAATAAAAGGGGCTCATGACTTTTGCACCTTCCTAGGGCTGAGCTTACTCTCATGGAATCATCCAGATTTGTACGATCAACATTTACATCTATTTCTGGGCCAACTGTCCTCCAGTGTTCTGCTTAGTTCTGTAGGAAAATCATTTTTCTCAAATGTGGTCAGACTTCATTAAACACCTAAACCAATGTGGAGGTCTTAATATAAATTAATAAACATTAACCTGTTCTGTATTTAGAGGGAGAGAGAGAGAGAGAGAGAGAGAGAGATGAGAGAATATGAATGTAATAAAATTAATGAACACAAAGTTGAGAAGAACAAGGAAAGCTCACCATGGTTGAAGGTGCAGGAAGGATCTATGGAGTCACTGCAGGTGATGTAAATCAGAAAGTACAGAGGAGGAGACACTGATGCACATTTATAGGGATGATGTCGCCGCCCACTCGACTAATAATATGTACATTATTATTCAAAGGCTGCTGATTGGTTAAAATGCCAGATTCAGATCACAGCAGGATCTGGTGTTAACCAGAGGCAACGATGAAGTGTTAGAACATCCTTCACCACTTCTACAGACACTAAGAAATCCACACTCGGTCATTAAATATCAAACACAGAAATTCATGCTTTTAATGTACAAATAAAAACTACTAACAAAGCTAAAAATAATGAAAGATGAGGGAAAATAATAAAGAAGGAAAAGAGGAAAAATAGAATTGTCACGCCCATCGCTGTACCCAGGTACCTACCCAATACTGACCGGGCTTTCACGTTCACCCTTAGTTAACAACCACTGATCACCAGCACCTGGAAAACCACTTACTAATAGCCTGCCAGTCCGACCCAGCATTGTCCGTTCACCGTCCTCCCTGACTGTTTGTACCGTGAGTTACGGCTTTGTTTTGTTACGTGTTCTGATTAAAACGTGTCCTAGTTGGAGCTGCGTGTGTGCGTGCCTTGCTTCCCGTGTGTGACGATGACAGATGAACGGACCTACGAGCAGCAAGGTGCAGCGGGCGGGATTTTGTCTGGAGAAACGGCGGACCTGGAGGTTCGTCAGCGGGTCAGAGACCACGAGGGGATCCTCGTGCGATTGTCGTCCAGGTTGGAAGACATCCAACAACAGCTGGAGCGGTTGACCATCTCGGACAGAGGACCCCGGGTAGCCGCCCCGACTTTTCCTCCTCCGCCGTTCGCCCAGCCACCAGCTCCGCCGGTAAGCCACATCGCTCTTCCAGAACGCTACGCGGGCGATCCTGGTTCATGTGCGGCGTTTTTGGTCACATTTAACATGTACTTTGGACAATATCCCTGGTTGACAGAGGTGGAGAAAATCAAAGCAGTGATCGGAAGGCTCACCGGCCGCGCAGCTGAGTGGGGAACGGCTGTCTGGGCAAGTGGTGGCGAAACCGTGAGTACGTACGATCGCTTTTCGTCCGCGTTTCGCGCAGTATTCGATCACCCCGCTGACGGGCAGTCCAAAGGGGATCGCTTGCTGCATCTGAAGCAGGGGACTGGCTCCGTCGCTGATTATGCCCTCAACTTCCGCATTATCGCGACCGGAAGCGGTTGGAGCGACCCTGCTCTGATGGCGGTGTTTCGGGCTGGCCTCCACCCTGACATCCAGAGGGAGCTCGCCTGCCGAGACGAGGGTTTGACTCTGGACGAACTCTTCACGCTGGCCATTCATCTCGATCAGCATAGACGCAGAGGCTCCGGACCCATGTGGGAGCCACGCCCCTGCAGGGCCGCAGCGCCCCCAGTGGCCACAGCCATCAGGCCACGCAGCGACCTCAGTCCCCCAGAGCCCATGGATCTAGGCAGGGTTCACCGCTCCGAGGCAGAGAGGGAACGTCGAATCCACAATAAACTCTGTACTGCGGCGAGCCAGGACACTGGCGAAAGGACTGCTCCCTGGCTGCCAAGAGACGCACAGTATTTGAACCCTTACCTGATTTATCTAACCAGTTTTCGGTTAAATTATCTGTATGCTGTGCTGACATGTGTCTTTGTGTTTCAGCGTTGATAGATTCTGGGTCGGCTGGCAACTTCATCTCCTCCACGTTAGCTACTTAACTTCACGTCCCCCTGTATCCCCTATCCCACACCATGTCCGTGAAGGCAATCGATGGGCAGCAGCTGAACCGAGGTGGGGTGTCTCAGGTCACAGGCCCTCTCACCATTCAGCTGTCAACTCACACTGAAACACTATCCCTGTTTGTGTTGCCACTTTCTGATCATGGGATCGTACTTGGCATCCCGTGGCTGAGGTCCCACAACCATGTCCTAGACTGGAGGATAGGGGAAATAAGGTCCTGGTCCCCAGAGTGCTCTTTGCACTGTAACACCTCCCTCCCGTGCCTCTCCACGTCAGTGGAGAGCCCCCTGGCTCATTTACCTTTGGCTATCCTAGTAGAATACCGTTCGATGAGTGAGGTGTTCAGTGCAAAGAGGTCCACTCAACTCCCTCCTCACCGGCCATGGGATTGCGCGATTGAACTCCAGCCGGGGGCCTCTCCTCCTCGCTCTCGCATCTATCCCCTCTCCGAGCCCAAGACGAGAGCGATGGAGGAGTATATTGCAGAGGCACTCAGACAGGGGTTCATCGTGCCGTCCACATCGCCGGCCTCTGCGGGGTTTTTCTTTGTGCAGAAGAAGGACGGCGGACTCCGGCCCTGCATTGATTATCGGGGACTGAACGCCGTCACCGTTAAATTCCGCTACCCTCTCCCACTAGTACCGTTGGCCCTCGAGCAACTTCGGGGGGCCACCATTTTTACCAAACTGGATCTCCGCAACGCGTACAACCTGGTAGGGATTCGGGAGGGCGACGAGTGGAAGACGGCCTTTAGTATGGCAACAGGTCATTATATGTACAAAGTAATGCCGTATGGCCTCAAGAACGCCCCCTCCGTCTTCCAGTCGTTTATCAACGACGTCCTGAGGGACATGTTGGGTTGATTTGTAGTCGCTCACATAGACGACATCCTGATTTACTCCAAGGATTATGACTCACATGTTGCCCAGGTACGCAAGGTCCTTTCTCGCCTCCTCGAACACGGGTTGTACGTGCCAATTCCATCTCTCAGAGGTTTCCTTCTTAGGGTACCGAATCGGGCCAAGGGGAATCGAGATGGAACAACAAAAAGTGAAGGCAGTTACTAGCTGGCCGGAGCCCCGCTCCATAAGACAACTGCAAAGCTTTCTCGGGTTTGCAAATTTTTATCCAAAACTTTAGCGCCACGTTAGCCCCTTTAACCGCCCTGCTAAAGGGAAAACCTTCCCGTCTTGGCTGGACGCTCGAGGCGCGAGCGGCCTTCTTAGACCTCAAACTGAAGTTCACTTCGGCGCCCATTCTACGGCTGCCAGACCCGGAAAGGCCGTTCGTGGTCGAGGTCGATGCATCCAAGGTAGGTCTGGGGACGGTGCTGTCGCAGTACCATGGGCAACCCGAGAAACTATTTCCCTGTGCCTTCTTCTCCCGTAGGTTAACCCCCGCGGAGGTCAATTACGACATCGGAAACAGGGAACTCCTGGTGGTAAAGGCCGCACTGGAGGAGTGGCGGCACTGGTTGGAGGGCGCAAAGCACCCCTTCACGGTCCTCACCGACCACCGTAACCTTGAATACATCCGGCTGGCAAAGCGACTCAGCCCCCGCCAGGCAAGGTGGGCCCTGTTTTTTACTCGCTTCGATTTCACCCTGACCTACTGTCCAGGGACAAAGAATGACAAGGCTGACGCCCTCTCGTGCCGTTTCGAGCCGTCAGAGAGGGTGTCCCAGCCGGAGCCGATATTAGCCCCGACCGTAGTGGCGGCTCCAGTACAATGGGACATCGAGCGGGACATCCGTTAGGAGGCCGAGGGCACCTCGGTCCCGTCAGGGTGTCCGCCTGGTCGGACCTTCGTGCCGGAGCGCCTTCGAAGCCTCTTGATTAAATGGGCCCACACCTCTCCTGCCTCCGGTCATCCGGGCATTCACCGCACAGGGGAACAGCTGAAAAAGAAGTGCTGGTGGCCCAACTTGATGCCCGATGTTCGGGCACTTGTCCGCTCCTGTTCCACCTGTGCCAAAACTAAGACACCTCGCGAGTTGCCAGCCGGTAAGTTATTACCTCTGCCAGTACCCACCCGTCCATGGACTCACGTGGCCATCGATTTGGCCATGGATCTACCACGTTCCGGGGGTTACACGTGCGTATTGGTGGTGGTGGATCGGTTTTCGAAGGGATGTAGATTCATCCCCTTTGCTGCTCTCCCGTCTGCTCTACAGGTCGCCGAGGCTCTGTTCCAGTATGTGTTCCGGTATTACGGGTTCCCGGAGGACATTCTATCTGACAGAGGTCCCCAGTTCACCTCTCAAGTCTGGCGAGCCTTCTTTCGACGATTGGGGACCTCAGTCTCGTTGTCTTCTGGTTACCATCCCCAAACCAATGGTCAGGCCAAACGAACTATACAGGATTTGACTAGATTCCTCCGGGAGGGAGGCCCCCGACTTCCATGTCAGAGACAGGGTGTGGCTCTCCACCCATGACCTCAATCTGCGGATGCCTAGTAAAAAACTCAGCCCCCGATTCATTGGTCCTTTCCTAATAGAATCCTGAATCAACCCGGTCACTTATCGTCTCAAACTACCCGATCACATGCACATAACCCCTGTTTTTCACGTTTCCCTCCTCAGACCCGTCGTCCCGGGGCCCCTGGCCGCTCCGGTGGGAGAGGCTGAACCCCCTCCCGTCATCATCACCGAGCAGGGTCAAGCCCATAAGATCCACGCGCTCCTGGACTCCCGATGACGTCGAGGGGAGCTACAATACCTGGTGGACTGGGAGGGCTACGGGCCGGAGGAACGCAGCTGGGTCAAAGCCAGGGACATCCTCGACCCTTAACTCCGGCTCGACTACCACCGCAACCACCCTAACCGCCCTGCTCCCAAACCAAGAGGCCGACCCCCTCGACACAGCGGACCCCCACAGCGCCCCCCAGGAAGGGGGAATCCTGGAGCGCGCCGGACCGGGCGTCCAGAGGCCACCCCTGGAGGGGGGGTGATGTCACGCCCACCGCTGTACCCAGGCCAGGGGAGAGGTCCCCGTCCCCGGAATACTGACCGGGCTTTCACGTTCACCCTTAGTTAACAACCACTGATCACCAGCACCTGGAAAACCACTTATTAATAGCCTGCCAGTCCGACCCAGCATTGTCCATTCACCGTCCTCCCTGACTGTTTGTACCGTGAGTTACGGCTTTGTTTT
Organism: Hepsetus odoe; assembly: GCA_017165825.1. Classification (NCBI taxonomy): domain Eukaryota; kingdom Metazoa; phylum Chordata; class Actinopteri; order Characiformes; family Hepsetidae; genus Hepsetus; species Hepsetus odoe. Next base: position 32,312 of record JABMDN010000550.1, on the reverse strand, counting down.
GTTACGTGTTCTGATTAAAACGTGTCCTAGTTGGAGCTGCGTGTGTGCCTGCCTTGCTTCCTGTGTGTGATGATGACAAGAATAAACCAATTTCCCATTACTGATGAATTAGTTCCTGACTACCTCCAAACGGAAGAGACTCATTAACAAAGAAACGAGATGAGAATTAGCCCACAAACGTTTCACCAACTCTACCACCTGAAAAACATCTTTCAGCTTTAAGAGTATTTGTTTAAAATAAATAAATAAATTAAATAAAATAATTTTTCACGCTCAGAAAGTGTGATCAGAAAAAAATACTTGAAATGAGTGAATAAAAGATTGGCCCAGAATCTGTAGTCAAAGGTCCACTAAAAGGTTTTAAGCTGATAATAGAGTCTGTAGTTGTTCATTAAAAGGTTTGAAGCTGATAGTAGAGTCTGTAGTTGATCATTAAAAGGTTTGAAGCTGATAGTAGAGTCTGTAATTGTTCATTAAAAGGTTTGAACCTGATAGTAGAGTCTATAGTTGTTCATTAAAAGGTTTTAAGCTGATAGTAGAGTCTGTAGTTGTTAATTAAAAGGTTTGAAGCTGATAGTAGAGTCTGTAGTTGTTCATTAAAAGGTTTGAAGCTGATAGTAGAGTCTGTAGTTGATCATTAAAAGGTTTGAAGCTGATAGTAGAGTCTGTAGTTGTTCATTAAAAGGTTTGAAGCTGATAGTAGAGTCTGTAGTTGTTCATTAAAAGGTTTGAAGCTGATAGTAGAGTCTGTAGTGCTTCATTAAAAGGTTTGAAGCTGATAGTAGAGTCTGTAGTACTTCATTAAAAGGTTTAATGATAATGGTAGAGTCTTTAGTAGAAAATGGGAAAATTAGTTCAGTTTTTGAACTGTTTTGATGCAGAACAGTAAATTAAATACTGCAACATGATTCCAGTTGATCTTGCTATTGTAGCCTGAGTGAAAATTCAATTCAATTCAATTCAATTCAATTCAATTTATTCCTGTAAAGCGCCTTTTACAACAAAGTTGCCCCAAGGCACTTTACATTGATGGTCGATGATGGAACACGTTAAAGTAATAGATGTTAAAGCCGGACGACTACGGAGGAGAGGAACCAAAAACTTCACTATGTGGAGAAAAAAAAAAACCTCTGAGGGTCCAAGGTCAACCGGCTACCCAACCCCCTTGGGTCTACTAACAGTACAAATTTAGTTTGGTTTTAAACTCCAGGATCAGTGAGGAGTCCCAAGTTGCTTCCAGGGTCCCTTGGCGCATCAGATGCATCACACAGACCAGACAGAACTCATCATTTGCCTGCCACTGTGACTCTTTAGAGCAGCACCCAGGTCGCAGTCCTGTGATCTTAAATCACGCTGGCTGTTCTCCCACTACCAGTACACTCTTGGCAGAAACCCAGGTTCCTTATAACACAGCATCCCCTATGTCACACATTAGCTTAGAACCAGACTCCTCTCATCATTACCAGAGAATATCTATTCTTAGTACGATAAGGAAGCAGTATAGACGCCAATCTAAGAGCTCCTGCGCTGGTAACCTGCTCACAGTAAAAAAGTGAAAGTGACAACCCTTGTCATTGTGAGGTCACGGCACAGCACACATGAACCACAACGAAATTGGACCTCTGCATTTAACCCATGCACACTCAAACCCGTGCAGCAGTGGGCAGCTATTGAAAGCGCCCGGGGAGCAGTGATGGGGACGGTACCTTGCTCAAGGGTACCTCAGGGCAACCTATTGGGAAGGGGTTTGAACCCCCAATCCTCCGATCATGCGGCTAACGCCCTACCCGCTAGGCCACCGCTGCCCCAGTACCCATCATAAAAACAAATAAAACACAGCGTCCGTCTAAAATCAAATGTTCACTGCTGAATGTTCGCTCCTTAGGAAACAAGGCAGTGCTTATTAATGAGATGGTACTCGACACAAAGTCAGATATCTGTCTACTGACTGAAACTTGGCTTAGACCCACTGACACCATCCCCTTAGTGGAAGCCTCCCCGTTAACTCTATATTACAAACCGTTACACTTAGTCCAAATGGATGATTATGGCACCCCCTCACCTATGTGCCCTGGGTGCTATGGAGACCTGAGAGTTGGTGTTGGGCTAACATTATAACTCCTCTACATGCTCCCCTGCACTATTATGCGGAAGCATAATGTTGAATTTACCACTCTTACGCTGATGACACTCAGCTATACTTGCTCGTTCCAAATCATGTGATAAGCATCAACGGCATACAATTGGCTCTCAGTGATATTGAGGACTGGATGAATAGCAACTCCTCTCACTAAACCCGAAAAAACTACAGGCTGCTCTTGTTTTGTAGTAGTGATGTGGAACAGGGCCAACTTCATTTCTCATATCCGGGATGCAGGTTTGAAATTTTCAGTTAGTACTCTGTGCATGTGATGCTAACGAGTTCAGATGCTTTTCATTTGTCCCGTGTTAATGCAGTAGTGAGGCATCTTCCTGCACCTTCCAGACATTTTAAGCTACGGCGCTTTCTGTCAATGGTGTCGTGGAAAATTGAGGGTGTGAGCCTAAGTCTGAACTTTTCTAGAGTCAGAAAAAACAAACAAGTCAAAAATCAATGAAAGTCAGAGAGAGATGCAACGCCAATTTACTGAAGAGTTTCAGCGTGGTCCCGTGAGAGCGGCTCCAAATACCCATCCCAACGTTGGACTTTAAATACATTTCAAGCCCCTTTAACATTTTATAGAAATCCATCCCATTATTAGTTTCCTGTGTATTTGGTGCTGTCCATGGTTGACCTCAGTTTCCCCACACTGCCCCTTTCACCATTAGACTTAGGCCTTCTCATGGTCACCTTCCTGCTGTGTGCACCTATATTTCAAGGCATCCTCCCATCAGGCTTGCCATAGTGTTTTTCTGGAATGGGTCCTATTTTATGAGTGCAGCTGCCTAAGCAAAGCTAACTCTTTCCTGCTGGATGTTTCTGGGACTCATGTGAGATGATGCAAATAGTAGAATGCCAACCAGTGCAGGTTCAGCCACTTACTATCTCCTGCAGGGTCAATTTGTTAACAACTCTGTATTATAAAGTGTGAGGCACTGTGAGACAGGACTGGCAAAGGGATTTCACTAAATATCGCCTCTCCATTCTAGGTGGGAGAGCATCAACTAAAAATGCGGTAAAGGCGGAATACAGGACTAGCATGTGCAGTAAACCATGTATTGATAAAACATTTCACAACATAGTTGTAAGCAAACATCAGCCAACAATTATAGTGAGGCATATCAAACACCAAACTTAATTGGTCTTTTCAAGTGATCAGGTTACTAGAAGAGAGACCCATTCCCAAGATGGAAACCTCATGAGAGGAAAAGAATTCCGCAGGGTTGAAGTTTTCAGTTAGTACTCTGTCACGTAACCTTGGTGTTATTTTCGATTCAAATCTTTCATTTAATCCCCGTGTTAATGCAGTAGTGAAGACATGCTTCCTGCACCTTCGGAACATTGCCAAACTACGGCGTTTTCTGTCAATGGAAGACACGAAAGTAGCACATGCATTTGTATACAGTAGATTAGATTACTGTAACGCCCTACTTTCTGGAAACTCTCAGGGCACATTAAGCACCCTACAGCGCATTCAGAACACAGCCGCTAGGATTGTTAGCAGGAGCAGGAAGTACGACCACATCACTCCCATACTCTCCTCGCTTCACTGGCTTCCTGTTAGGTACAGGGCTGACTTCAAGGTCCTCCTCTTAACCTACAAGGCACTTAAAGGTCTTGCCCCAGTATACCTAACCGAACTGCTTAATACCTCTACACCTAACCGCCCACTTAGATCCCAGAATAAAGATCTCCTAATTGTTCCTCCATAAATAAATGTATTTGAGCACGAGCTTTAGGTTCCAGGGCCCCTAGATTGTGGAACAGCTTGCCTGCTTCTGTACGGGATGCCGATTCAGTCTCAGTCTTTAAATCACGGCTGAAGACTTACTTCTTTAGTTTATCTTACCCGCACCAATCACCATAGTGCACCACTACTAATGTCGCTGGTGCTGCTGTACATGCCATCGCACTGTTGTTTCATTTCTGTGTCTGTCACTACTGGATCCTGCTCATTACTGACCCTCCTCATTCCATTTCTCTCCCAACATGTCCGGGGGGGCCCGCTGTGGTCATCACCTGAGTCCAACACCGAACTACCATCTGGTCTGTGTTGTGCATCCGATGCGCCAAGGGACCCTGGTGGCTCACCGGTACCTGGGGCCGCACCCAACTTGCTGAGCCTGGGAAGCAGCTTGGGACTCTGGACTGATCCTGGGGTTTAAAATCAAACTAAATCTGTACTGCTAGTGTACCCAAGGAAATGAGTGAATTAAAGATGATTGGCCCAGAATCTGTAGTGAAAGGTCCATTAAGAGGTTTGAAGCTGATAATAGAGTCTGTAGTTGTTCATTACAAGGTTTGAAGCTGATAGTAGAGTACGTAGTTGTTCATTAAAAGGTTTTAAGCTGATAGTAGAGTCTGTAGTTGTTCATTAAAAGGTTTTAAGCTGATCGTAGAGTCTGTATCCATCCATCCATTTTCTTCCACTTATCCGAGGTCGGGTCGCGGGGGCAGCAGCTCCAGCAGGGATGCCCAGACTTCCCTCTCTCCGGCCACTTCTTCCAGCTCCTCTGGGCGGATCCCAAGGCGTTCCCAGGGCAGCCGAGAGACATAGTCTCTCCAGCGTGTCCTGGGTCTTCCCCGGGGTCTCTTTCCGGTGGGACGTGCCCGGAACACCTCCCCAGGGAGGCGTCCAGGGGGCATCCTAATTGGATGCGGAGGAGCAGCGGCTTTACTTTGAGCCCCTCCCAGATGACTGAGCTTCTCACCCTATCTCTAAGGGAGAGTCCAGACACCCTGCGGAGGAAACTCATTTCGGCCGCTTGTATTCGCGATCTCGTTCTTTCGGTCACTACCCACAGCTCGTGACCATAGGTGAGGGTGGGAACGTAGATCGACCGGTAAATTGAGAGCTTTGCCTTCTGGCTCAGCTCCTTCTTCACCATGACGGACCGATGCAGGGCCCGCATCACTGCAGAAGCTGCCCCGATCTGCCTGTCGATCTCCCGCTCCATTTTACCCTCACTCGTGAACAAGATTCCGAGATACTTAAACTCCTCCACTTGGGGCAAGGTCTCACTCCCAATCCTGAGAGGGCATTCCACCCTTTTCCGACTGAGGACCATGGCCTCAGATTTAGAGGTGCTGATTCTCATCCCAGCCGCTTCACACTCGGCTGCAAACCGATCAAGAGAGTGCTGAAGGTCATGGTATGATGAGGCCAACAGGACAACGTCATCTGCAAAAAGCAGTGACCCAATCCTGAGCCCACCAAACCGGACCCCCTCAATGCCCTGGCTGTGCCTAAAAATCCTGTCCATAAATGTTATGAACAGGATCGGTGACAAAGGGCAGCCCTGGCGGAGTCCAACCCTCACCGGGAACAGGTCCGACTTACTGCCGGCAATGCGGACCAAGCTCTGACACCGGTTGTACAGGGACCGGACAGCCCTTAACAGGGAATCCGATACCCCATACTCCCGGAGTACCCCCCACAGGAGCCCCCGAGGGACACGGTCGAATGCCTTCTCCAAGTCCACAAAGCACATGTAAACTGGTTGGGCAAACTCCCATGCACCCTCCAGGACAATGCTAAGGGTGTAGAGCTGGTCCACTGTTCCGCGACCTGGACGAAAACCACACTGCTCCTCCTGAATTCGAGGTTCGACTATCCAACGGACCCTCCTTTCCAGGACCCCTGAATAGACTTTCCCCGGGAGGCTGAGAAGTGTGATCCCTCGATAATTGGAACACACCCTCCGGTCCCCTTTCTTAAAGAGGGGGACCACCACCCTGGTTTGCCAATCCAGAGGCACCGTCCCCGATGTCCATGCGATGTTGCAGAGGCGTGTCAGCCATGACAGTCCTACAACATCCAGAGCCTTGAGGAACTCTGGGCGGATCTCATCCACTCCCGGAGCCCTGCCACCAAGGAGCTTTTTGACCACCTTGGCAACCTCGACCCCAGAGATGGAAGAGTCCACCTCTATGTCCTCAGGCTCTGCTTCCTCCTCGGAAGGCATGTTGGTGGAATTAAGGAGGTCTTCGAAGTACTCCCCCCACCGACCCACAACGTCCCGTGTCGAGGTCAGCAGCGTACCATCCCCACTATACACTGTGTTGACCGTACACTGCTTTCCCCTCCTGAGACGCCGGATGGTGGACCAGAATTTCCTCGAAGCCGTCTGGAAGTCCTTCTCCATGGCCTCTCCAAACTCCTCCCATGCCCGAGTTTTTGCCTCAGCAACCACCAGAGCCGCATTCCGCTTGGCCTGTCGGGACCTATCAGCTGCCTCCAGAGCCCCACTGGCCAAAAAGGCCCGGTAGGACTCCTTCTTCAGCTTGATGACATCCCTCACCGCTGGTGTCCACCAACGGGTTCTGAGGGTTGCCACCGCGACAGGCACCTACCACCTCCCGGCCACAACTCCGGTCAGCCGCCTTGACAATGGAGGCACGGAACATAGTCCATTCAGACTCAATGTCCCGCACCTCCCCCGGGACGTGGTTAAAGCTTTGACGGAGGTGGGAGTTGAAGCTTGTCCTGACAGGGGACTCTGCCAGACGTTCCCAGCAGACCCTCACGATGCGTTTGGGCCTACCAGGTCTGACCGGCATCCTCCCCCACCAACGAAGCCAACTCACCACCAGGTGATGGTCGGTTGACAGCTCCGCCCCTCTCTTTACCCGAGTGTCCAAGACATGGGGCCGCAAGTCTGATGACACGACCACAAAGTCGATCATTGAACTGCGGCCTAGGGTGTCCTGGTGCCAGGTGCACATGTGGACATCCTTATGCCTGAACATAGTGTTCGTTATGGACAATCCATGATGAGCACAAAAGTCCAATAACAAAACACCGCTCTGGTTCAGATCGGGGGGGGCCATTCCTCCCAATTACGCCCTTCCAGGTGTCACTGTCATTACCCACGTGAGCATTGAAGTCCCCCAGCAGAACGATGGAGTCACCAGGAGGGACGCTCTCTAGCGCCCCGTCCAGAGACCCCAGAAAGGGTGGGTAGTCCAGAATGCTGTTTGGCGCATAAGCGCAGACAACACTAAGGACCCGTCCCCCGACCCGAAGGCGGAGGGCCGCCACCCTCTCATCTACCGGGGTAAACCCCAATGTACAGGCCCCAAGCCATGGGGCAATAAGTATGCCCACACCTGCTCGGCGCCTCTCACCGGTGGCAACTCCAGAGTGGAAAAGAGTCCAGCCCCTCTCAAGGAGACTGGTTCCAGAGTCCAAGCTGTGCGTCGAGGTGAGTCCAACTATATCTAGCTGGAACTGCTCAACCTCGCGCACTAGCTCAGGCTCCTTCCCCACCAGAGAGGTGACGTTCCACGTCCCTAGAGCCAGCTTCTGCAGCCGAGGATCGGACCGCCAAGGCCCCCGTTTTCGGCCACCGCCCAGCTCACAATGCACCCGACCTCTTTGGCCCCTCCCACAGGTGGTGAGCCCATGGGAAGGGGGACCCACGTTGCCTCTTCGGGCTAAGCCCGGCCGGGCCCCATGGGTGAAGGCCCGACCACCAGGCGCTCGCCAGCGGGCCCCACCTCCAGGCCTGGCTCCAGAGGGAGGCCCCGGTGACCCACGTCCGGGCGAGGGAAAACGTCTTCCAAAGTTTTTATTCATCATAAGAGGTCCTCTGAACCGCTCTTTGTCTCTTCCCTCACCTAGGACCTGTTTGCCTTGGGTGCCCCTACCAGGGGCATAAAGCCCCTGACAACATAGCTCCCAGGATCATTGGGACACGCAAACCCCTCCACCACAATAAGGTGGCGGTTCAAGGAGCAGGTAGAGTCTGTAGTTGGTCATTAAAAGGTTTTAAGCTGATAGTAGAGTCTGTGGTTGGTCATTAAAAGGTTTTCAGCTGATTGTAGAGTCTGTAGTTGGTCATTAAAAGGTTTTAAGCTGATAGTAGAGTCTGTAGTTGGTCATTAAAAGGTTTTCAGCTGATAGTAGAGTCTGTAGTTGGTCATTAAAAGGTTTTCAGCTGATTGTAGAGTCTGCATCTTGTTATTAAATAAGTATGAAGGTTTGTAACTGGAGGTGAGTTCAGAGAGACTCCAGCTTCTGCATTCTGGACCAACTGGTGTTTAACTGGAGTTTAGCTTGATGCTCTTCACTATTCTGACTCACCAGAACAAGCTTTCTGACATGAAGGCTTTTTGTTGGCATGTAAAAAAGGTCCCATCAGTTGAATGTTCCTAAAAGAACCCTAGTTAACTCGTAGTGAATCATAGTGATGTTGAAATCTTGATAAAAGACTTTATCATAACTCTGTAAACAGAAGTTTAGTGCAGTTCTGTTTTACAGCATCACCCCAGGACGTCTTTACAGCATCTTTATTTTAATGAGTGCAATAAATGAAATGCAGATGAACAGTGAGGGGGTCTGGTGAGAAATCAGTAATGGACCATCAGTAACGAACACCTTCAGTTCAGAGTATCACTCGTCTCAGCTCAGCTCTTCTCACTGGGGTTTAGCAGCTCTCTAAGTGTGAGAACGTTTCCTGCTGCACAACAAACAGGCATCTACATGCTGACACGCTAATATCACGCCTGTGTTTGGTTTGTCCACTTTCTTCTCTTGTCTCTGTCTTCTTTGTTGTGGTTCGGTGTTGCTAAAGTCCATGATGTCTCAGCCTTCTGGCCTTTGATTCTTCAAAAGCTTCACTCTGGAATTGTCCAAATCCTGCATCTCCATCCATCTTTGCTAATCTGAGCTCTAACAATAAATGAACCAGCGTTGGTGCTTCAGCTCTGTGTTTGACAATGTAGACCAGGGATGGGAAAACTATGGCCCACGGGCCACGTATGACCCGTGTCATGGAAAATTGAAGTGTGAGCCTAAGTCAGAAACTTTTTCTAAGTCTGAAATCAAACGAAGTCAAACAATCAAGCAAAGTCAAAGAGATACAATCACTTTACTGAAGAGTTTCAGCAGGCATGGTCCAGTGGGAGCAGCTCCAAATGCTCGTCCCAACTTTAAATACATTTAAATCATCTTTTTCTCCTTTGAAATTTACATTAATCCATCCCATTAACAGTTTTCCACCAATAATAATCAATGCTGTCATGATTAACACCTCAGTTTCCTGCCTTTACCACTTCACCAACAATAGACAAAGGTCTCTTCACTGATGGCTCCCTGTCTTATCCATCTCCAGCACTTCAAGGTTTCTTCCCATCCAGGTTCCCATCCAGTTCTCAATTGTAAACGCAGCTGCTTGATTAAAATTGTAACTGTTCACTACTGGCTGTCTGTGGGAACTATTGTTCAATTAAAAATGTAACCGTTTGCTGCTGGATGTTTTCTGGGAACTGGTGAGACAGCGTAAACACTGGACAAAATGTATCTGTTTGCAGGTGCAACTACTTGCTTTCACGTGGGAACTCAGTGGTGTGAGTCACTGTAGGACAGGAACAAAAGTAAAGGGATTTTTACTATACCCGTTGGTCTTTTTAATCCGGCCCGCCGAAGATTGGCGAATCTCGTCCGTGTCTTGAAGTCGCGGGGCGGGGCTCGCAGTATGAAGTTAATAATAATAACACCAATAGCCCGGGCTACTCTCTGTTATTACTCTGATACTGCTCTGAACCCTTCTGCAACAATGAGGGGCCGAGGAAGAGAAAAGTCCACAGTGAGTGCCGAGCTTTCAACACGGAATGGACAACTAAATACTTTTTCACAGAAGTTCGGTCAAAGGCTGTGTGTCTTATTTGCCAAGAAACCGTTGTGGTTTTAAAGGAACAACATCAGCCGTCACTTTTCCAGCAAGCATGCTAATTATGCTAACAAGCAGTCGACGCCAGAACGGACAGCTAACTCTCAGATCAGCAGCTAGTCTACAGACTAAACAAAACACCTTTATCCAACAAACTACCATCCAAGAATCAAGCACGAAGGCAAGTTACTTTGCTAGCAAAGACCAGGAAGCCATTCTCCGAAGGGGAGTTTCTCAAAGAGTGCCTGGTAGAAACAGCAGGTATCTTGTGTCCTGAGAGCAAGAACTAATCTGAAAAAATGAGAACAAGCTACCCTGGAGTACACTCGCCAACGTCACCACAGATGGATTGGCAAATCTGACTGGAAAAAAGTCGGGTTGCTCAAAAGAATCCAGGAGAGGGTGAAAGAGGACGACTCTGAGCAGGAGGTGATTTTACACGGCACCATCCTCCAGGAAGCCCTGTGTGAATCCGTACTGCAGCTTGATCACGTAGTGAAGCGGTGCATTGTGGGAAAGAGACCCGGACTGAACAAGCAGCAAACTTCGCGGTCTCGGACACAACGCTTTCTTGATTTAAAAAAAAAAAAAAAAAAAAAAACTTCCACATTTAACGTAAGTGTTACCATGACATCCTCTTTTGTGCTGTGTTTATCGTGCGGCATGTACAGCGTAGACTGTCCGTCCAACTATGTAGACTCTTATACCTGTAGGAAATGTGTAACTGTAACGCAGTTGGAGGACAGGATTCGTGTTCTGGAGGGACATTAGCACTTTATCACAGTGTAGTCAGACCGAGGGACGCGTAGTTCCGGCTCAGTCGGAGCCGCTGGCCGAGTTAGACTCGGCTGTAGACCCTCCTGGCCCAGCCGTAGTCGGTTCGGAGCCAGCACCAGCGGCATGTCCAAGGGAACGCTGGGTGACCGCCAAACGGGGTTTCCAGGAGCTCAAAGAATGGACCTCCTGCACACCAGTCATCAATTCGGCTGACGAACAGGTACTGATAGTACCTGTTGATAGTAGAGTCTGTAGTTCATTAAAAGGTTTGAAGCTGATAGTGGAGTCTGTAGTTGTTCATTAAAAGGTTTAAAGCTGATAGTAGAGTCTGTAGTTGATCATTAAAAGGTTTGAAGCTGATAGTAGAGTCTGTAGTTTGTGGTTCATTAAAAGGTTTTAAGACGACTGTATCAGTTCTGTTTGTCGAGGTTGTCTGCTTAGCAGGAGGTGATGCAGGTGATCCATGATGGCTTAGTTTGTCTGGAGTTCTGGGAAAAAGTTTTGATGATGGTGGACCTGATCTGGCAACAATCAACTCAGATGGTGGACCATCTGGTCTGGAGTTTAAGCCCTGATGGTAGATAACAGACCTGGTTGGACAGCCTTTCCCTTCAGAAGACATATTAAATAAAATCAATAGGGGGTGGACAGTTATCTATCTCATAGAGAAAGTAGAAAATTTAATTCTGTGCCTGGAAGACGTTTCCAGAGACGAGGTTCTTTATTTGAAGAGGCTCTCTCCTCTTCTGTTCTAATGAATGGTAAACAGCAACGTCTTCTCACTATGTCAGTGTGGAGGTTTGTAACTGGAGGTGAGATCAGAGAGAGACTCCTGGTGCTGCATTCTGGACTAACTGGTGTTTTTCTTAATGCTCTTCACTCCTGTGACTCCAGAAGCTCTCACTGATCTCCTGAAAAACTGGGCTGTGGATTTCAACGGTAGGTTTACCCTTTTACAATTCAGCAGGAGAACCCAAACAGAGAACACAAACTCTGAGATGAATGAGTAAAAAGGTTATTCTTACCTCAGTGAAGATGATGGAGGTGCAGGAGTCAGTGAAGGTTCTGTGGCTCCTTGATGTTGGAGCTTGTCTGGGGTACAGAGTGAGAGACTCTGACAGTGCACCCTCTGGCCTGGAGTGAAGGATAGCCAACATATATTTAAAGAACAGTGTAGTCATGTAGAAAAGTGTGATCACATAAAATGATGAAACAGTGTTCTATCAAACTGGGGTGTGGGACCATCATGTCCAGATAACAGCTTCGGTGATCAGGTAGGCTGCAATAAGTTTCTGGATTTCTCTTTATGACAAAAGCTTGTAAAACTTCACTCTCAGCCTAATGGTTTTCTCACTTTTGGCTCTTGTAGCCAAAAGTATGTGCACTGCTTCTTTTAGCTGAAACTGCACTTCATCACAAGAAACTCCTAAAGAATTGAACAAGAAGTTGATGTTGGTTTAGGTCAAAGGTTTGAACACCAGAGCAAGCATGCAGCAAGACCCAAACCAACCCTCAGAGCCACCATAGCAACAAACTAGTATCAGACCTATCAATCACTTGTAATAGCATAGTAACCACATAGAGTCACCGTAGAAACCATCTGGAAAACCATCATTTAGCAGCACCTGGAGATTCCACAGCCACTGGGAATTGATCAAACTGCTCAATCACACATTTTCTCACAGAGATGCTTCTCTTGCTTTAACTCGTCTCAAGAGTCGAGTTATGGACGGATATGGACCAAGATGGCGGCGCGGTAACACGCAGCGGCCGCTCCGGGGTCCAAACTTTGGTGCTAAAGTCTGTAAAAAGTCTTTCATCCGACTACTTTTCACCATAAGACTTGCACATGAGCGTCACATCTGTGATTGCTCTTAAATTTAACCGCCAAACACTGCTGGAGCTCAGGAATCAGTCAGGATTCAGTCTTCCAGCGACTCTCCGAACAACGCTACAGGAGCTCGGCGTGCTGAGAAGACCAGGCCTTCAGTCCACGAGATCGCCTGCTGAACCTGGCCGACTGAGAGGACATCGGAAGTGGTGTGAGAGGAAACAGAAACGCGGCAAGCGTGCTGGGGTCCGGGCTCAGCTCAAGGCTAACGCTAGCCGACCGGCTATCCCGTCCGTCCTCCTCGCCAATGTCCGCTCCCTGGATAATAAACTGGACTGTATACGACTCCAGCTGAACACCCAGCGTGAGTACAGAGACTGCTGTGTTTTTGTTTTTACGGAGACATGGCTCAGCGACAGCGTTCCGGACACCGCCATCCAGCTCGCCGGACTCTCCGCGTTTCGTGCGGACAGAAACTCCGCTCTGTCTGGAAAGACCCGCGGAGGGGGGCTGTGTGTTTACGTAAACACACAATGGTGTACAAACGCTGTGCTGGTCTCAGTACACTGCTCAACACTGCTGGAGGTGATAACAGTCAGGTGCAGACCGTTTTATTTGCCCAGGGAGTTCTCTACAGTGTTTATTTCGGCGGTATACATCCCACCCAGCGCTAGTGCTAACAGCGCTAATGCTAACAGCGCGCTGGCTGAACTTTATGGAATTATCAGCGGACTCCAAAACTATCACCCAGACGGATTATTTATTGTTGCCGGAGATTTCAACCATGCAAATCTCAGGTCAGTTCTCCCTAAATTCCATCAACATGTGAACTTTGCGACGAGGGGGGAAAACACGCTGGACTGTGTTTACACAAACCTGGCCGGCGCGTACAGAGCGGAGCCCCGCCCCCACCTCGGACACTCAGACCACATCTCTGTGCTGCTGATCCCAGCGTACAGACCCATCGTCAGGCGCGTGAGACCCACCCTGAAGCAAGTAAAGACCTGGCCCACAGGAGCCATCTCTGCTCTTCAGGACTGCTTCGAACGCACCGACTGGGACATGTTTAGGGAGGCTGCAACCTACGGTGACTCCATCGACCTGGAGGAGTACACAGCTTCAGTGACTGGCTACATCAGCAAGTGCATTGAGGATGTTACTGTCTCCAAGTTCATCATAACACGACCCAACCAAAAGCCATGGATGACCGCGGAGCTGCGCAGACTCCTAAGAACCCGGGACAAGGCCTTCAAGTCAGGGGACGAGGCCGCCCTAAGAAAAGCGAGGGCAAACCTGTCTCGGGCCATCAGAGCGGCGAAACGAGCTCACGCAGAGAGAATCCATGGCCACTTCAAGAACACTGGTGACACACGGCGCATGTGGCAGGGCATCCAGGCCCTCACCAACTACAGGACATCTCCACCTGCCTGTGACGGTGACCCCTCCCTCCCAGATGCGCTGAACCACTTCTACGCACGGTTTGATGCAGCGAACGACACGAGAATGAGGAAGACCACCCCTCCTCCGAACGACCAGATTCTCCGTCTGACCACAGCTGAGGTGAGAAGATCTCTTCTCAGAGTCAACCCACGGAAAGCTGCCGGTCCAGACAATATTCAAGGTCGTGTGCTCAGAGGATGTGCAGAACAGCTGGCAGTTGTTCTCACTGACATCTTCAACACCTCTCTGAGCACCACTGTTGTTCCAAGGTGCTTCAAGACCACCAGCATCATTCCAGTGCCTAAGAAACCATCCATCTCCTGCCTCAATGACTATCGTCCCGTCGCACTCACACCCATCATCATGAAGTGCTTCGAGAAGCTGGTCATGAGGCACATCAAGTCCCAGATCCCCTCCTCACTAGACCCCCTGCAGTTTGCGTATCGTCCCAACCGTTCAACGGACGATGCAATCTCCACCACCCTCCATCTGGCCCTTTCTCACCTTGACAGAAAGGACAGTTACGTCAGAATGCTGTTCATTGACTACAGTTCAGCATTCAACACCATCATCCCTCAGCACCTGAGTGAGAAGCTGAGGCTGCTGGGCCTGAACACCTCCCTCTGTAACTGGATCCTGGACTTCCTGACTGGGAGACCCCAGTCAGTCAGGATCAGTAGCAGCACCTCCAACACCATCACACTGAGCACAGGAGCCCCCCAGGGCTGTGTGCTCAGCCCACTGCTGTTCACACTGATGACCCACGACTGTGCAGCCAAGCACAGCTCGAACCACATCATCAAATTTGCTGATGATACAACCGTGGTGGGTCTGATCAGCGGTGGAGACGAGGCAGCTTACAGAGAGGAGATACAAGAGCTGACGGACTGGTGCAGAACCAACAACCTGTCTCTGAACGTCGACAAGACTAAAGAGATGGTTGTTGACTTCAGGAGATCACGTCGAGACCATGCTCCACTGAACATCGACACCTCACCTGTGGAGTTGGTCCAGAGCATCAAGTTTCTTGGTGTTCACATCACCGACAACCTCACGTGGTCCCTCAACACCAGCTCCATCACAAAGAAAGCCCAGCAGCGCCTCTACTTCCTGCGCAGACTGAGAAAAGCCCATCTCCCACCTTCCATCCTCACCATCTTCTACAGAGGAACCATCGAGAGCATCCTGAGCGGCTGCATTACTGCCTGGTACGGGAATTGCAACGTCTTAGACCGCAAGTCCCTACAACGGGTAGTGAGAACAGCTGAGAAGATCATCGGGGTCTCTCTGTCCTCTGTACAGGACATTTTCACCGCTCGCTGCATCCGCAAAGCAACCAGCATTGTGGATGATCCCTCCCACCCTTCCCACACTCTCTTCTCCCTCCTGCCATCCGGGAAAAGGTTCCGCAGCATACGGGCCTCCACTTCCAGGATGGGAAATAGTTTCTTCCCCCTGGCCATCAGACTGTTGAACTCTGGAACCACCAATATCATGGACTCTTAAAACCCACCAATAGCTTGAACTCTTAAACGCACCACTTCACCCACCACTTCCTCCACTTTTCATTCTGTATTTATTTATTTATCTCGTGTTGCACTCTTGCACTTTAAATACAGTAACACCGCTCCACCACACTGCTACACCATAATATGCCTGGGCTGCTTTGTTCCACAACACTGCAGCCTTCCACGGATGAATGTACTGTCTGTCGTGCCGTCTGTTGTTGTCTGTCTTGTCTGTCTTGTCCGCACTTGTTGCCCCGTGTTGTGTCTTATGTTGTCTTGTGTCTTGTGTCTTGTCTTGTGTGTAGCACCAGGGTCCTGGAGGAACGTTATTTCGTTTCACTGTGTACTGTGTATATGGCTGAAATGACAATAAAATCCTACTTGACTTGACTTGACTTGACTGAGTCAGAAATGCTGCTTTGATCATTTCTGATCTTCTCATCTCAGCAAGTGAAACGTCTGACAAACGTTTACTGTTGAATTCGGTTCATGTTTCCTGACATGAAGGGTTTATGTTGACCTGTTAAAACAGTCCCTTCAGTCCAATGTTCCCAAAAGAACTTCAGACAGAAAACTTTATAATAAACAATAACAGTGAGGGGGTCTGGTGAGAACTCAGTAATGGACCATCAGTAATAAACACCTTCAGTTCAGAGTATCACTCGCCTCAGCTCAGCTCTTCTCACTGTGGTTTAGCAGCTCTCTAAGTGTGAAGCATGACAAACAGGCATCTACATGCTGACATGCTAATATTATGCCTGTGTTTGGCTTGGCCGCTGTCTTCTCTTGTTGGTCTCCTTTGTTGTGGTCCAGTGTTGCTCCTGTCCTGATATCTCAGGCTTCATTGGACTACAAGATGAAAATGCTGTTATGGATTAGAAGCTTGGTAGTTTACTCCATGTCGAGATGTCGAGAACGATCAACCTAATTTTGTGGGTGTGGTGGTCTAGTGGTAGGATACTTGCCTATGGACCTGTGGCTCAAGAGGTCCCAGGTTCGAATCCCACCTCCAGCACTACCACCACTGAGGAGGATCCTTAAGGTCTTCCCCTGAGTGTCTCCAGGGGGACTGTCCCTGTAATCAGGAACTGGAAGTCGCTCTGGATAAGAGTGTCTGCTAAATGCTGTAAATGTAAATGAATGAAGTGGAAACCTGTGAAGGAGTCAATGAGAAACTATGGTTGGTCCCCAGAGTTACCATAGCAACTTGATCTTTAAATCAAGGCAGAACGCTTCACCAACACAGTGAACAGACCCTCGAAGCCAAAAGTGGCTTTGTTTGTAGCATTGCCACTGGGACGTCCCAATAGAGCCTTTATTTTAGTCTAATAAATGAGACTGAAGTGCTGGATTCTGGTTCAGAAGGACCTGCTGGCTCAGTGATCCTCTCCTTAACACAGGTGAGATAGTTGAGTAGGACAAGGCTGGAGATCACTCTGTCCTGCTGACTGAGGTAGAAAAGCAGACTGGATGCTTTAATAGGGCACTTGAAATCATTGTTCTTCCTCTGGAACCATGGTCACCTGCAAGGATACACATCCCATCACCATCGCTTTGCACAAAAAGGGATTCAGAGATGAGGATCCTGCTGCTGCTAAGATTCCACTTCGATCAGCCATTTACCAGATCATCGAGAACTTCAAGGAGAGATGTTCAGTTGTTGTGAAGAGGCTTCAGGGTGAACAACAAAGTCCAGCGAGTTCTGGGACCATCTCCAAAAGTTGATTCAGCTGCAGGATTGGGATCCTACCCATGCAGAACTTGTTCAGGAACACCAGCAGGCAGGTTACAGTGCTTCTGCATGCAGTGAGGAGAAGACCTTTGGAGGATGACCTGGTGTTAAGAAGGGCAGCAAAGAAAAACATCAGGAACAGAAGGATCTTCTGCAGAAGGTACAAGGACTAGACTGCTGAGGACTGGGCTCAAAATTCTGGGTCCACATACAGGAAACTCCCCAGACCTTAATCCCACCGAGAACTTGTGGTCCATCCTCAAGGGGTTGGTGGACAAACAGAAACCCACACATTCTGACATTCTCCAAGCATGGATTCTGCAGGAATGAGCTCCATCAGTCAGTATTTGGCCCAGAACTCACTTCTCTCAGCTCAGCTCTTCTCACTGGGGTTTAGCAGCGTGTGAAAACGGTTTCAGGCATCTACATGCTGACACACTAATATCACTCTTCTCTTGTTTCTGTCTTCTCTGTTGTGGATCAGTGTTGCTCCTGTCCTGATATCTCAGGCTTCATTGGACTATAAGATGAAAATGCTGTTATGGATTAGAAGATTGGTAGTTTACTCCATGTCAAGAACGATTCACCTAATTTTATGAATGAAGTGGAAAACTGTGAAGGAGTCGATGAGAAACTACGGCTGGTCCCAAGAGTTACCATAGCAACTTGATCTTGAAGTCAATGCAGAAGGTTTCACCAACACTGTGAACAGACACTCGAGGAACTAAAAGTGGCTTTGTTTATAGCATTGCCCCCAGGACGTCCCAATAGAGCCTGTATTTTAATAAAATTCTAATAAATGAGACTGAAGTGCTGGATTCAGGTTGAAAACCAGTATGGAGATAGAAAATTCCTCCACTTTGCTTTTTATTGTGATTTACTTCATTGTTTTCTGGAAAGTTCATTTTGAACATTGCACAAAACTGATGGCTTATAAAGAAATATAATTATTTTTCACAAAATACAACTTTTATTCTTTCTGAAATGATTGGATGGCATGACAGCACTTCTCACTGGGGTTTATCTTCTCATGATGGTCTACCAGGTCTGGAGTACGAAACCCAGAAGATTGTTCATCAGGTCACCCACAGCAGCCTGGAGAGTGGACTCCTCATAACCCTTCACCTTCTGGTGAACCCTTGACCTTCAACCTTACATTCATATAAAGGGCATGGACACCACTGACCCCTCCCACATCTCAACACTAATGACACTATAACGAGCTGAATTCATCAGTAAAATGAAAGTGAAAGTAACTGTTTATCATTGTGGACATAAAGTAACACATACACACACCGTCCAGCAGGGGGAGCCAGATCCAGTGCCTGCAGAGCAGTGACGGTACCTTGATAAAGGAGACCTCAGGGGCAGCAGTGTCCTAGTGTAGTCCTCAGGATCGGGAGGTCATGGGTTCGAATCCCAGGCCAGTAGGTTGCCCTGAGGTACCGTCCCCATCACTGCTTCATCGGTTCTTTAAATAGCTGCTCCCTGCTGCACAGTGTGTGTGTTAAAAGCAGAGGCTGCATTTCACAAAGACTATCAGTCACTTTCACCCACGACCTTCCAGTCCTGGAGTCCCTAAACACCAGGAATCCGCTGCACCGGGACACAACACATGACTGCAGGGAAGTTTGCTGAAGAATGTTTATTGGTAAATGAGAAATCGTAAAGGAGATACAGAGTTATTTTAGTACAAATGAAAGAAAAGGTTTGATATTTTGTGTTTTATCTCTTCAGGCAATACCATCAGGCCTTGCACCTCGCATGAACTACCCCGTTACTCACACAGGCAGTACACACCTTACCATCACAGCGGTACACCGGAACTTTACTGTTGATGGTTCGAATGTTTGCTTCCCACTCAGGCTGATTGACATCAAACTTCCAAACGTCCCTGAAAACGAAGGCTTTTGGGCCGTTGTGGTTCTTGAACATGTCGAGGGCCGAGACGATGCTGGTGTGTGTGTCAGGTGTTGAGCAGCTTTTCACACACGGAGAGTTGACGGTGTAGAAAACGGTGCAGCCACTTCGGTCTTTCTCCAGGAGCTTCTTCATGAGAGGATCAGCAGGAGATGTGTTCGGTGGGCTGGACTTTACCAGCAGCAGGTACTCGGAGTGGTACTTGTTTTCAGAGTTTGGAGATATTGGCTTTGGTTTTGCACCGATCAGCTGCTGACCAGCGTAGACTTTGCCAGCACTGTTCATGGAATTCTTCACGTTCTGCGCACGATCCGTAAGGAAGTTCTGGTCGGGGACAACACCTTGAGAACACTTCTGATTCTGGACATTGATGCCCAGAGCGAACTGACCGCCACTCCCATACCTGACGACAGGAAAATATTTTTTAGAAATGAAAGAATCATTAACTTTCTATCAATAAATAAATAAACCTGATGAGGTTCTGTTGGGTTCCCTCCATAATAAGGGTTTAATTTAGTAGCTGAGGTAATGAAAGTGGTCCACAGTGGTTCTGAAGTCACAGTGTTGGTGAACGGAACTGGACGTCTGAATGTCCCTCACAGACGTCAAATGGTGGTGAAGATGGGAGGTCTGGTTCTGGTCACCACCACTGGAGAGGAACCTTCACCATTTCACACCAAACCCCCTCAGGAGGACTTTATTAGACTTCATTAGGGGGAGTTTGGGTTCTTTAAGGTCTGAAGGAAGTGTAAAGTGAGGAACAACAGTTCTTTCTGGTTAAAGTAAAGAGG
>JABMDN010000550.1:0-10000 GCA_017165825.1 Hepsetus odoe | reverse complement strand
AGATTTGAAGGCGCTGCAGAAACGTTGCCGAGCTCTCAGGAAAGGAGAAATGGTTGAGCAATAACTGTGAATAAGATCTGCAGCTCGATTCATTTGGAAAAGCTTGAATCTCACTTGAATCTCCCACATCAGTAACTCAGTGGGCACAGCTGAACATGATACTGAGTTCTAACTCCCAGTATTAGTGACGTGTTCATCTCGGTTTTTAGATCACCTCCTTCACTCTTTACATCATTCACTCTGAAGCGTGCTGTCACATGACACCATCATACGGCTTTTCTCACCAGAAGGTGGAACAGCAGTGGATGTCATATCACCTGATATGAAACGTACCATAAAATGAAAGGGCTGGTTTGATTTGAAAGAATTTCTGATCATTTTGTAGTGAAAGTGAAAGTGACGGTTTGTCATTGTGAACAGTGAACCAAAACCAGATACATCTTCTGTATTTAACACACACACCCACATCGTCCAGCAGGGGGCAGACCTGTACTGCAGTGACGAGGACGGTACCTTCATCAAGGAAACCTCAGGACTACCTGCTGGTCCAGGATCTGAACCCACAATTTTCTGATTTTCTGAACTTTCTAAACCAGCAAAGCACCTTAGATCTAAAGCTGGGTTTCAATATTAGATCAACCCTTGTCATTGTGAGGTCACAGTACAGCAGACAGTGAACCACAACAAAATTGGACCTCTGCATTTAACCCATGCACTCAAACACCATGCAGCAGTGGGCAGCTATTGAAAGCACCCGGGGAGCAGTGACGGGGACGGCACATTGCTCAAGGGTACCTCAGGGCAACCTATTGGGAAGGGGTTCGAACCCCCGATCATGTGGCCAACGCCCTAACCACTAGGCCACCGCTGCCCAATAGAGATCATTGATGGATTTCTTTATCAATCAGATTGAAATCATTCAACACGAAATCCCAACCCAAACACCAAACCCAGCACGTCTGCTGCCCGAGACAGATACACAGTTGGGTCCATATATATTTGGACACTGACACAAGTTTGGTTTTTGTACCTGTTAACTGAAACATAATGGAATTTACATTTTACATTTACGGCATTTAGCAGATCTTATCCAGAGAGACTTCCATGTCCTGATTACAGGGACAGTCCCCCCTGGAGACACTCAGGGTTAAGGGTCTTGCTCAGGAACCCAGTGGTGGTAGTGCTGGAGGTGGGATTCGAACCTGGAACCTCTTGAGCCACAGGACCATAGACAAGCACCAGCACCCCATTCTAGTTCTATAATGGACATGGACATAATTTGTTGTCTCTCAGCCACCGCTTCATTTAAGGGTCCACATTCAGACTGGATGAAGGGTTTAGGAGTTCCAGCTCCTTAACATGTGCTGCCCTCTTTACAAAGGCACCAAAAGTAATTGGACAGTTGACTCAGAGGCTATTTCATAGGCAGGTGTGGGCAATTCCTTCGTTATGTCATTATCAGTGAAGCAGATAAAAGTCCTGGAGTTGATTTGAGGTGTGGTGCTTGCATGTGGAAGATTTTGCTGTGAACAGACAACATGCGGTTGAAGAAGATCACCTCTCCATGCACGTGAAACAAGCCATCCTTAAACTGCCAAAACGGTAAAATACCCCTCTGAGAAACTACTACAATATTAGGAGCGGCAAAATCTACAGTTTGGTCCATCCTGAGAAAGAAAGAAAGCACTCGTTAACTCTGCAGCGCTAAAAGACCTGGACGTCCACGGAAGACAACAGTTAAGTCTTAACAGTTTATGTTAAGTTCTTTTGCTTTGTCACAAAATTGTTAGAGACAGTCTTCCAGCTACTGTCCTGGACTCAGACACACTCTCAGTATTGAAGTCTCTGGGACGGTCCTCCAGCTGCTGTCCAGGACTCGGACAGAACTCTCAGTATTGAAGTCTCTGGGACGGTCCTCCAGCTACTGTCCGGGACTCAGACACACTCTCAGTATTGAAGTCTCTGGGACGGTCCTCCAGCTACTGTCCTGGAC
Source organism: Hepsetus odoe (assembly GCA_017165825.1). Lineage (NCBI taxonomy): Eukaryota > Metazoa > Chordata > Actinopteri > Characiformes > Hepsetidae > Hepsetus > Hepsetus odoe. The sequence goes on along the minus strand of JABMDN010000550.1, from coordinate 8,007 downwards.
TCAGACACACTCTCAGTATTGAAGTCTCTGGGACGGTCCTCCAGCTACTGTCCTGGATTCAGACACACTCTCAGTATTGAAGTCTCTGGGACGGTCCTCCAGATACTGTCCTGGATTCAGACACACTCTCAGTATTGAAGTCTCTGGGACGGTCCTCCAGATACTGTCAGCACTCAGACACACTCTCAGTATTGAAGTCTCTGGGACGGTCCTCCAGCTACTGTCCTGGATTCAGACACACTCTCAGTATTCAAGTCTCTGGGACGGTCCGGGACTCAGACACACTCTCAGTATTTAAGTCATTGGGTGTACGGACGGGGGACACCAGTGTCTCAGGTTTGTTGATGATGGTGTGGGGGGGTTTCTAACAGAAACCTTGTTTCTGTCCTTTCTAGTCAGGCTGTAATAGAGAGTTTGCCGGAGTCACGGTTCTGCACTCGATAAATTCATGGTCTGAACACTGAGAGTCCAAAACAGATCTAACGTCTCTCTCTGTTTGAGATGGACATCTGTCCTCCACCTGCATGATGGACAGCTTAGGTATTTCTGGAAAGCAAGTCCATCAATCACTGCGAAGGTTCCTGAACTCCAGACCAGCTTCTCCAACAAATTGATGAAACTACCATCATCAGATTTGTCTCCTCACCTGAACTCCTGATCAGCTCCATCAGACTGGATCATCTGCAGGAGCTGCTGCCACTAAAAGCTCCGCCCCTCAAACAGAACCACCACTAATAGCTCATCAAAATTGTAAGGTTGAAAAGGCTTTGGAGTAATAATAAAAGATGAGCATTAACCGCCTGTCGCAAAAACCTTTACAACCAATAAATATTCAAGACGCTTAAGCCTTAAAGAGGGAATGTAATTTAGTTACAAACGAGTGGAAAAAGTACTGCAAGGAAACAGCACAAGTATGCAGATGTATGAACATGTGCACATACGTGATAAAGCGCAGTACATGCAGAAACGAGTGTGAAGAGTGGAATTGTCTTCGTTTAGGGTGATTAGGACAACACATGCTGGCAGAGTGACAAGCTGGAGTGCAAAGAGGGGGTGTGTTCTGCGTCTGTTTCACAAACAGGAACATCAAGCTTGACCCGCTGTAAAGGAGGAACCTCGGGGAGTCAGATACAGCGAGGAGTGGAACAGCAGATGGTGGCAGACCAAGATAACGGACCAGAGATCAGCGACGCCCTTAAGGAGGGAACACTGGTACTATATAAGACCTGGATCAGGGAGAGCGGACCCAGGTATTATACAGTTTATTATATATAATAAACTTATACTTGGAACCGAATATCTTCTCCTATTGCTTCATTAAAGAACACGCAGGACTCGGTTAACACATAGCTGAGAAATAAGGTGGAATGACCAACGAACTTCTAAAATTGATTAATTATGAAATGCATTTCTCTTTCTTTCTTTCTTTTTTATTTCCGGTGTCGACCAGAGGAGGACGGGTTCCACTTTTGGTTCTTGGTTCCTCCCAGAGTTTCCTCCTCCTGTTCGGGGAGTTCTGCCTCTGTCGTCCTCAGCTCACCCAATCGGGACCCGGACCGGATTCTGTAAAGCTGCTTTGTGACAACAACAGTTGTAAAAAGTGCTTTTTAAATAAAGTTGACTTGACTTACTTATTGATGTGTGTTTATTAATGAACATTTATTGGCATCAATGATGTTCATTGATGTTTATTTAATGATTGTTTATTGACAAAAGTCTATTGATTAATGATAATGTTGAATGGTTTTTAATGAGTGATTATTAACACAAGTTTATTAACGATGTGTCTTAATGAGTGTAAATAGATGAATATTTGTTGATTACTGTTTATTAATACTTGTTTATCATGGGCTGTTAATTAACCAGTGTTCATTGGTGAGTGTCTATAGTTCAGTATTTATTGATCAGTTCTGAGCTAGGTGAGTGTTTATAGATGTGTGTTGATTGATAAATGCATTTTGATGAATGTCTTTTGATTAATGTTCAATGAAGAAATGTCTTTTGATGAATGTTTATTGATAAATGAAAAGCACAAAGGTTTCATTCAGGTAAGAGTGAGATTTTTAAGAAGAACAGGAAAGCATTGACAGTCTTCACTGGTTTATATTAAATCATGTGATCGATCTCTTCAGACTAAAGGCAGTGAAGGTGAAGCTGCATTAGACTGGTCATGATTTAGCAATCAAGCTAGTTAGACATACACCTCTTATTAATTTTCTCTTTTTCCACACAGGCATGACAGTCTAAATTATCACAGCGATACACAGGCACTCTCGAATTAAGTTCCTTCATTTTCTTCTCCCATGTGACCCGGTCTGTCAAGGTCTTTTTCGTAACCGTTCTAAATACAAAAACTTTTGGACCCTTGTGTTCCTTGAACATATTGAGTGCAGAAATGATGTTGAAATCATTTTCTTTTGAGCAGCTGGTCAAACAGGGAGAGTTGATGGTGTAGAAAATGATGCAGGAATTTATATCTTTGTTCAGGAGCTTCTTAATGAGATGGTCATCAGGAGATTTGCCTGGTTTAGAGTTTTTCAGCAGAAGGTACTCAGGGTCGTAGTTTATGTTTTCAAGTCGTTTAGTTCTGGCGCCGATCAGCTGCTGACCGTCGTAGACTCTGTCATCGCTGTTCATGTCTTTTTTCACTTCCGATGCACCGTCGGCATTGAGAAATATCTCACCCAGAGTAGATTTTTTGAAACACATCTCCTTTCGGACTTTGATGGCCAAAGCGAGCTGATTATCAATATACCTGACAAAATTACAAATATTTTAAATAATGAAAGTTATTGTCAGTTAATGAGTTTCCATTCAGAGATTAAAACTGTTAGCATCAGTGGGACAAAAGACCATTTTTATTGATAGTTTTTTTAAAAATGACTATAATTGTTTGGTTCATTTTTCTAAATTGCTCCATAATTAAGGGATTCAAAGAGGGTTTGATGAAAAGTGATGAAAAGCTGGTGGTTACACAAAATTTTTGTGAAACTTGAGAAATTAGGAAACAAAAATGAACAAGAATTCAATCGTTAGTTACAAATGATGAACTGTGCTTTCAAGAAGAATTCACCCTCTTTCTGATTTCCTGATTTAGCAATGAAGCTAGTTGGTCATGCACCTCTCGTGAACTCTGCTTTCTTCCACACCATTAACTTTCTTTTTTTCCACACAGGCATGACACTCTAAATTATCACAGCGATACACAGGTAGTATTGAATTAAGTTCCTTCATCTTCTCCTCCCATGTGACCCGGTCTTTCAAGGTATGTTTCCAAACCGTTCTAAAAACAAAAGCTTTGGGACCCGCGTGGTTCTTGAATATCTTGAGTGCAGAAATGATGTTGAAATCTCCTTTTTCTTTTAAACAGCTGGTCAAACAGGGAGAGTTGATGGTGTAGAAAATGGTGCAGCCACTTTTATCTTTGTTCAGGAGCTTCTTCATGAGATGGTCATCTGGAGATTTGCCTGGGTTAGAGTTGACCAGCATGAGGTACTCAGAGTGGTAGTTGAACTTTGTGTTGGCAGGTTTTGGTCTGGCGCCGATCAGCTGCTGACCCTTGTAGACTCTACCATCGCTGTTCATATCTATTTTCACTTCTGACGCATCATCGTTCTTGAGAAAGTTCTGATCCAGAATAGCGTTTTCGGAACACATCTTCTTTGGGACGTTGATGGCCAAAGCGAGCTGATTATCAATATACCTGACAACATTACAAATATTTTAAATAATGAAAGTTATTGGAGTTTCCATTCAGAGATTAAAACTGTTAGCATCAGTGGGATAAAAGACCATTTTTATTGATAGTTATTTTAAAAATTATTTGTTCAATTTTTCTAAATTGCTCCATAATTCAGTGATTCTAAGTGGTTTTGACGAAAAATTCACACTGATGGTTACAAAAAAAACTTGAGAAATTAGGAAACATAAATGAACAAGAATTCAAAGGTTAGCTAGAAATGATGAACTGTGCTTTCAAGAAGTTTTTACCCTTTTGATTTCCTCTGTTTTAGCTTATTCTGCTGATTTTGTACTCATTATTTAAACACTATTTCCTGTCCAGAAATAGCACAATCCAAAAGATTTTATCTGCTTAATTTATAGCAGATACAACAGGAAAATTCCCCTTTTGACTCATCTGTCTACAGAACATTAGGTTGAAGGGTTCTAGGGTTTGTGGGTAACCATGTGCTTTTTGTCAAATGCTAGTCAAGCCTTTATCCTCCTCCTGCTAATCCGTGGTTTTCAGCTCCCGTGTCTTTCTAACGGAGGAACTATAAACACTGACGACAGCAACAGAGCTGAGAAACGCCAGCAGCTCCTTACATCTTCTGGACTCTTCTGTGACTCTCAGATTAGTTTGAGTCGTTGGAGAAATTCTGCTTGGGCTGCCACCCCTTGGAAGATTGACCAGTGTGTCATGTTTTCTCCAATTGGAGCTCGGTTCTCTCGCTGTGGTTTGCTTGAGTCCCAAAGTTTGTGAGGCTGATTCAGAACCCTTCCTTCACAGATCACTTCCATTATCTTTCTTTTCAGGTGTTTCTGTCTTTTGCATCGTTCACTGTTTATTTAAACCCTTTAGGGGAGCTTCACATTTCTAATTCACCTTTTCATCAACTAACACTGGATTCTCTGGTTGATCAGCAGTTTTATAATAAATAGAAACATTTAACTTATCAAGAAGCACCTTGTTTTATTATCTTATAGTTATTAAAATCAGCCACAACCAATCAGATCCAAAACAGCAAGTTCTGATTCTTACTTTTGGTGGAGAAAGTTGATGATGTTTGGGAGGTTCTCCAATCCGGTCAAAACAGGAGGAGCCATCAGAGCAAACAGGAAGAGTCCCATCACAGCTCCGCAACATGCCTAAGCACACACACACACACACACACACACACACACACACACACTGACCCTTAACCACTGTAGAGTGAGGCTGCGCAGGGTTCACTAGTTTTGTACTGTCACTAAATGTTAACACACCTGCCATGTGTTTAATAAAGGCTTAATACTCTACATAAGTTATAAAACTATTGTTTCTACCTCCAGATAGTTCACGGACTCTGGTGCATGGTGGATTCCTTACTGTTAGGAGGTTTTGCACTATTTAGCTGCAGGACCTTGTATCTTATCTTTAATGTATTGTGTTAAAATTAAACAAACAGGTACAAATGAGCGACAGGCTACAAGGTGCCTAAAGCTACACAGATCTAAAAAATGCAGTTCCAACTGAGAGAGAGAGAGAGAGAGAGAGAGAGAGACAGAGAGAGAGAGAGACAGATGAGAGAACATGAACACAAAGCTGAGGAGAACATGGAGAGCTCACCATGGTTGAAGGTGCAGGAAGGATCTATGGAGTCACTGCAGGTGATGTAAATCAGAAAGTACAGAGGAGGAGACACTGATGCACATTTATAGGGATGATGTCGCCGCCCACTCGACTAATAATATGAACATTATTATTCAAAGACTGCTGATTGGTTAAAAAGCCAAATTGAGATCACAGCACGAACTTGTCAACCAGAAAGTGTATGCACTCTATAAAGTGAAAGTGACTATTCTTGTCATTGCAAGGCCACAGCACAGCACACAGTGAACCACAACAAAATTGGACCTCTGCATTAAACCAATACAGCAGAGGCAGCTATGAAAGCACCCGGGGAGCAGTGACAGGGCCAGTACCTTGCTCAAGGGTACCTCAGGGCAACCTATTGCGATCCTGTGGCCGACTCCCTAACCAATAGGCCACCTCTGCCCTGTAATGTTTTACAAGCCAGACTCACTCTGTCCTAGAGCCGGACTCACTCTGTCCTAGTCCCAGACACACTCTGTCCTAGAGTCAGACTCACTCTGTCCTAGTCCCAGACTCACTCTGTCCTAGTCCTCCCTAGTCCGTTTTCTACACTACCAGCTCTCCCTGTTTCAACAGCTGCTCAAAAGAAAACTGAGATTTCAGGATCATTTCTGCTCTCAAAATGTTCAAGGACCACAAGGGTCCAAAAGCTTTTGCTGTGAGAACGGTTACAAAAAAGACCTTGACAGACTGAGTCACATGGGAGAGGAAAATGTCTGTGTTTCACTGTGATAATATAGGTATTCATGCCTGTGTGGAACAGAACAGAGTTAATGAGTGGTGCATGTCTAACTAGCTTGATTGCTAAATCATGACCAGTCTAATGCAGCTTCACCTTCACTGCCTTTAGTCTGAAGAGATCAATCGCGTGAGAGACTAGACGGAAGGGTAGTACGGCCAGGTGTACTGGAGGAGGGTTTCAACTGTTCTGTTGTGCTGTGCATTCACAATGACAAGGGTAGTCACTTTCACTTGCTGATAGTAAAATCCATAGTTGGGGTTCATTTAAAGGTTTTAAGGTGATAAAAGATTCTGCAGTAGTTCACTTAAAGAATTTAAAGTTTAGAGTTTGTGGTTTATGACTCATGAAAAGGTTTTAAACTGATAGTAGATGCTGTAGCTTGTGGTTCATTAAAAGGTTTAAAGCTGATAGTAAATTCTGCAACATCTTCTCACTATGTGAGGGTAGACATTTGTAACTTGAGGTGAGTTCAGAGAGAGACTCCAGCTGCTGCATTCTGGACTAACTGGAGTTTAGCTTGATGCTCTTCACTCACCAGAACAAGCTTCCTGACATTAAGGGTTTATGTTGGCCTGTTAAAACAGTCCCTTCGGTCCAATGTTCCCAAAAGAACTTCAGACAGAAAACTTTGTAAACAGAAGTTTAGTGCAGTTCTGTTTAACAGCATCACCCCAGGACGTCTTTACAGCATCTTTATTTTCTTCTTTTTTTAAGCTCTTCTCACTGTGGTTTAGCAGCTCTCTAAGTGTGAAGTTTCCTGCTGCACAACAAACAGGCATCTACATGCTGACACGTTAATATGACGCCTGTGTTTGGTTTGGCCGCTATCTTCTCTTGTTGGTCTCCTGTTTTGTGGTTCAGTGCTGCTCCTGTCCTGATGTCTTGGTCTTCATCGGCCTCTGATTCCTCAAAAGCTTCACTCTCCAGTTGTCCAAATCCTGCGTCTCCATCCACCTTTGCTAATCTGAGTGCTAACAATAAATGAACCAGCACTGGTGCTTCAGCTCTGTGTTTGAAATTGTAGACCATCATGTGCTGATAACAGGTTCTGTTACTAGATATAGTTAGATATAGTGCTAGATATAGTTGCACTCTGTTCTAGGTCCAGATACATTCTCTCCTTGAGCCAGACTCACTCTGTGATGCTCTAAAACAAGGCTCACCAACATGGTGCCCGCAGGCTGCAGGATGCCCCCAAGGACCACGTGAGTCGGCCGCGGACCTGTTTTAAATATAACACAACTCACCAGTGAGCAGCGTCTAAAATTTAATTTGATCCTGTTGCTATTCTTCTTTAATCACATTTGCATTTATATAGATTTGAAAATGACAATATCTAAAAAAAGCTTTTAAAACATGTTAATTATACATGAAGCTTAGATGAGTTTAGGTAACTGGTAGCCCTTCGTGCCGCTCAGTACCCAGGAAGTAGCTCTCAGCTTCAAAAAGTTTGGAGATCCCTGCTCAAAAATGTTTTGTTTATTGAATATTAAATGACATAAAATATATATTAAATAAAAATTAAGCTCTGTGTTTGAAACTGTAGACTATCATGTGCTGATAACAGGTTCTGGTACACTGAGTACATTGTCCTAGATATTGATGCACTCTGTTCTAAATCCAGATGCACTCTGTTCTAGGTCAAGATACACTCTCTCCCCAAACCAGACTCACTCTGTGATGCTCTAAAATGTTTTGTTTATTGAATATTAAATGACAAATATTTTAAACATCAAACACAGATATTCAAGCTGTAAATGTACTACTGAACCTTACTGAGTTATGACCATTGACCTCTTACAGAGCTGATAAAAGACTCTGTACATGATCATTAAAAGGTTTGAAGCTGATAGTAGAGTCTGTAGTTGATCATTAAAAGGTTTGAAGCTGATAGTAGAGTCTGTAGTTG
>JABMDN010000549.1:0-34647 GCA_017165825.1 Hepsetus odoe | reverse complement strand
TAATAATAATAATAATAATAATTAATAATTCTGCCAATCACACTTTACTTTTTAAAATAATAATAATTATTAGTAATAATTCTACCAGTTAGTATTATTATTATTATTCATGATACATTATTATTATAAATGTTAAATATTATTATATAAAACAATCTGGGAGCGCCCTCTACTGTGAACAAAACAAAACAGTCAAACCCTTACATCACCCCCCTCCCAAGGGTGCAACTCTCGGGGCGCTCCCCAGTGCCGGAACCTGGAGGGGAGGTCAACCAAAACAGAGGAAAACATAGCCCCTTCCATGGGGCACAGGGTCAGGTTTACAAAAACAGAAACACAGCCCCCTTCAGTGGGGCACATGGTCAGTTCTATACCATCAAATAAATAAACAGGGTGGGTGACCCTGACCAGCCACAGTCACGGACAGGGCTGCTGGCGGTGGTGAGGGGTACCCCAGAGCTTCAGTCTATATTCTCTCAAACAAGTCCTTTTTGTATTCATGTTTGACCATATGTTTTGTAAGTGCCTTTCTGTTGTCCTGTGTCTCCTTCATCACCCGATTCCCCGACTCAATATTGGGGTCCCTGGAGGAATCATCCGATCGGCTGGAAAGCCTTGTCCTGTCATAGTCTGGAAAAGAGCTAAACACATAAGATTCTTTATGGTTAGAAGAGGAAGAGTTCTTTACCCAGTGTGCACTCCGCCTCCTCGCTCTCTGTGACTACCGTCTCATAATCTGAGGTGCAGAATTTATTGTTCCTTTCGTATATATGTTGTACAGGCCGCAAGTTCTGAGAAGGCTGATAAAGTGGACATGTTATGGGCATAGTAGCTGGAATTAGCGTGACTGGCAAAGCACAATTCCCTTCTGGAACAATCAGGTGCAGCTTGGAGCCTAGTCGTAGGGTTGTGTCAACTGGGATGATATTCACATAGGCATTTTGTATGGGGTTTGGAGGAATAACAGCGGGTGTAAAGACTCTTTTGGGTGCACTGGCTGCAACAAAGGAATGGCATTCTTTCACTGTTGCTGTACGCATCGTTGCTCTCTTCTGGCACTGCTGGCTTCTGGTAGGCCTGGATAACTGGATAACTTGTGCTTTGCCCTTTCTGACCTCACACTCTGCAACATGGGTTACTCCTTTCTTCTGAGCAGGAGGTGGTTTGACTAACTCTTCAGGCTCTGGTATCTGCGGGACCGCCACTGGCACATCAGCTTGGGCTGTGGGATTTTCATCACTGTTAGCTTCCACAAAGATTCTGTAGCACACTTCCATTGGATCACTCATTGCCTCACATGAAGTATTTGTCTCCTGTTAATTTAATGTATAATCCAGCCTACTCGATGAAGGAGGTTCATGCACAGCAACGTTGGATCCATAACTGCTCTGCTCAGCATCTTGAGTGGTAGAACATTCATCCTCAGTCAATTCTGACTGAGGATGATAAATCTCTGACTGAGTTTTGTCATTAAGAGCAGGCTCTTCCTTTTCAGGATTTGATTCATTTTCTTGACCGAGTATGGTGTCTCATATTTCGTTGACGGTTTCCAATGGGCAGCAGCTTTGCTCATGTGCATTTTGACTAAGGAGATCATTACTTTCACCTTCTACATTACACTCCATACTATTAAACTCTGAGGAACAAACGGGTCTAACCACAGTATCTGGATTAGTTTTGCATTCCTTGTTTAGTTCTACAGCACTCTCTGGGTTCTGCTCTCTATGTTCTCCATTTTTCAAAGTGCATTCAAGCTCATCTTCGCTGTTACTTATATTTAAATTTGGATTCATAAAAGGGATTGTCCTTCCAGGTTATCACACATCACATTATTCAAATGCTCACGGTCATTCTTGCATTGTAATTCCATAGGTTCAAGGTCATCAAAAGCTTGGTTTTCGAGTGCTTGTTTGTCATTTGCTGCTAAAGTAGAAGGACATTGGTCCAATTGGTTAGTTTCATCAAGGTTCCTTATCTTTTGAAATTCTGAAGATGGATCAGAGTGATCTTTTTTGAAGCTATGTGAAGTGCCTGCTTTAGAGCAGTTGTTTACATCTGAGTAATCCTCAAATCTGATCGCACCCAAATCGGGATTTATTTCTGTGTCATGTGAATTCAAATAAGATGGATAACATTTTGTGATAGCAACCTGATTAGTTCTGAGGTCACTGGATTTGCATCCCTCAGAGTCCACTGATTTCCTTTCTTCTTGCCTTGGCAGTTCACAGCATATGTGCTGCTGAGAACCTGCCTCCGAACACAAACAATTCAAGTCTGGTGTGGCGATCTCTTCAGAAACAATAATGTTTGAATAGGTTTCAGCAGAGGTCAGGGGGTTCTGAATAGTCCTAGCCTCCTTCCGGGCTTTTTCCAGTTCCGCTTCCAGAGCAGCGCTGTTGTCTTGCACTTGCTTCAGCTCTGTTCTGGTTCTATTCAGCTGTTCACTCCAGACAATATTTGCAGCATGCAGTTCCTTCCTCATGACCTTTCTCTCTTTCACGAGTTTACTGACCTCTATGTGAAGCTCACCATTGTCTTGAGCTAGAGCCTTTCTTTCCATTTTCGTGGTTTCAATGTCACTCTGGCACAGAGACAAGAGTCATTTGGTCTCCTCAAGTTGAGAAAGCAGATGGATGATCCTTTGCTTGGTTTTCTGTCTTTCGTCTGTGACTGAAGCATTCACCTGTAGCATGGAGGACTCTTTTTCTGTCAGCTGCTGGTCGTGCTTGGTCAGCAACTCCTTCTGTTGAGTGATCTGAATGGTCATGCAGCTGATTTTTTCATCTCTTTGGTGGATGTCCACGAGAAGTGCATTGTGGCTTACATTGACCTGACTGAGTTTTTCTGATTTAACCCTTAGTTTCTCCTGGACACTGTTCAAGCTTTCAGTTAACCACATGATTTGTTCTCCCTGGTTCCTTTCATTTTCTAGATACCCAGCCTGCCTCTCCTCTAGTTCCCTTCTAACTTTAGCCGAATTCTCCTGAAGAGAACATGCCTCAGTCTGGTTGTTTTCCTGCAGCTGGTAGTTCCTGGCCTGCAGAGAGATGTTTTCATCTTCCAATTTCTTGCACTTCCTCTCCAGTTCCCTCACTCCTAATTCTGTCTCCTGAAGCCTCTCTGAGATGTGACAACTGACCAGCGTAATCTCCCTTAGCTTAACCTGTAAAACCTCAAGATCCTGGTTCCGTGCGCAAAGTTCCTGGTCCCTGGTGTTGAGTTCTGGAGCTGCTCAACAAGTACATGTTTGGCCTGTCTTCTTCGCCCAGAACAGACAGCCACTTATTCTCCGCTTCCTGAAGCATTTGTTCCAATCCCTGAATTCTTGAAGTCAATTCACAGATTAATCCATCTTTCTCACTAACCTGGAACGGCTCCTTTTTTGCCCTCTGGCTGGCAGATGGGTTAGTGGAGCTGGGTTTGGGGGTCGATTCATTGCTACCCTTGAGGCACAGCGCAGGGTGCATTTTCTGCCAGCTTCCTGCTGTCCGTGTTGCGAGCTTTCTTTGCCATCTTCCCGTGTTGAATGGCGCAGAACCTGTTCTCTGCCATTTTCGCGCTGTGTTTCACGTAGGGCGCGTTCTCTGCCATTTTCTCACTGTGTTTCACGTAGGGCGAGTTCTCCGCCAGTATTTCACTGTGATTGGTGCATGGCGCTTTCTCTGCTGACGGTCCACTGTGATTGGTGCATGGTGCTTTCTCCACTGACGGATTGCTGTGATTGGCGCATGGCGCTTTCTCTGCTGACGAACCGCTGTGATTGGCTTAGGCCGTGTTCACAGCTGACTGCCCGAGTTGTGGTTGGTGAGGAGCTGGAAGCAGTGTGGAAGGGGGCGTGAGCGAAGCTACCTCCTCTAGCAGCGGGCAGATGAACTGCTCCGTTTCTTCCGTTATAGCAAGCAAAGCCATCTCCATCCGGTGGCATTCCACCACCTGTGCGTTGATCTCCAGAAAGTGAGCTGAAGTGAGCACTTACTCCAGCAAATTCAGGTGTCGTAAGCTCCGTGGCGGTAGCGCTCTGCTCACGGTGCACCGGTGAACATGCAGCCAGCCTCGCTGACGAACGCGTCTTGAAGCGCTGTATCACTGCACAGAATCTCCCTATCAGGGTCGCAATTGTCCGCTCTTGCCTCTCGATACAGACTTTCTAGGCTTGCGACGTCCCAAATTTGGCAGTTCATTTCTGTCACGGTGGCGGGGAAGGACGTCAACGCAGAGCCAGATATCCCAGACATACTTTTATTCCACATCACCAAAATCCAGACACAAAACTGGAACAGAACCTAACAGAACCAGTGCTAACTTCAACCTTAGCTGAATGAATAAACTGTGCTCTGTTCTGACTCATTGAGGCGTAAGTAGTCAGCCTCAATGTAGCACACCTGTGCCTTATGAGCTCAGGTGTGCTCTGTCAGAACAGAGCACCCTCTGCCGTGAACAAAACAAAACAAAACAGTCAAACCCTTACAGCATCAAAGAAACATTTTCTTGAAAAATATCACATTAACTTTACTCTTTTAAAAAATCATCACTTATAAACTCTATAACCACTAACAGTGGTTCTTCTGTAACATCTATCTAAAGAGACCAGCAGAGATGGTGTCACTGAACCTGAGGATCTGGAAGTTGAATATGACTCATTTAATGTTCTGTCAACTGACTTGATTATTAAATTAAGGCTGAACTGAAAATGTCAAATTCTTATTCATTGAAGAATAATTTTCCAGCAATTCTCTTAAAATTGTATTTCATGATTATCTAAACATTTCAAAAATATTGCCCATTCTGAGAATAATTCACAATTATATTTACATTTAAAACATTTAGAAAAAAAAGTATTTCTTCAATGGGTAGTCCCTCAAACACCTCTGTCTCATAAGCTCTTTTGCATAGATTAGTAGTACTCACTGTCAAAAGGTGCAGTAATGTCATTATTATAATCATCAATTATTTCCTTATTTCTTATTCTCTGCCCATTTCTTTAAAATAGAATGAAACATTTGATTAATATGAAATATACTAATGCTTTATTAAAACATTTAAGTTGCAATTGAATTTTTAAGTTATAGTCAGGACCTAGATATGTATTATATATTCAGAATTTCACCTTCATAAAAAACTGGTTGGATGAACTGGTGTGCCCTTTTTTGTATGCCTTTAAGCCATTTTTACCAGCAGTTGTCTCTAGTGATCATGTGACGCCTTGAAAAATGAACACATGTTCATCATAATTGGCTGTAAAGCTTCAGTACCTCGTTATTTCCTCTTGCATAATGCTGAGAGGATGCTGCAGTCTTTAAATAGAAAATCTGAACTTAACTTAAAAAATCTATATTGTTGTCCTCATATCGATTATCCATAAGATTTATATCGAATGTCCTTTCCAACATAACTCTGCCCATTTATTCCGACTTGAGATCGGCGCAAAGAAATACAGACAGAATACATGAGTGTGAACGAAGGAGGGATACACGAGGGAGTAACATGGAGTGGCTGTTACAAACTGGCATGTTTTTCATTGCTAAGAATTTTATGAGTGTCTTCATTTACAAAATGCAATTCTGTATTTTAAGGATTCTCAAAAGTGTTTTAAGAATGCATGGTGGGAATGGCCTTCTGTTTTCATCACGGATGATGTGTTGTGCTTGTTTTCTGTCATATACAGAGTGTATTTCAGAGAGCCTTGCATTTTTAAAGTTTGACTGCCTGGGCATTACTCTAGTCTGCTTTCTTAAATACTTTCTTAAAGTTTTAAATTGATAATGTGATGAAATGATGTGATATTTCAAATGAAATGAAAGTCCGTTTGAGTTTTAAAACCGTTTGAGTTTCATTTTATTTCTGCCATTTCCATGTGTGGTGTTAAGGGTCTAGCACTACCACCACTGGGTCCCTGAGCAAGACCCTTAACCCTGAGTGTCTCCAGAGGGACTGTCCCTGTAATTAGGACATGGAAGACACTCTGGATAAGAGCATCTGCTAAATGCCACAAATGTAAATGTAAATGTTAATGTAATGTAAATGTGTATTTTTATAAAAAGACATTATAAGTAAGTTTATTTCTCTAAGAAAGATACATTCACTCATTTAAACTATGAATTAATCAATGAACAGGTGGGTCTTTAATCTACGTTTGAAGACAGCGAGGGACTCAGCAGTTCTGACCATCAGGGGGAGTTCGTTCAACCACTGAGGGGCCAGAACTGAGAAGAGTCTTGATGCTTGTCTTCCTCTGTTCTTCAACGGTGGAGGTTCAAGACGAGCAGTGCTTGATGGTCTGAGGGGACGAGAAGAGACTATGTTTAATTAGAGTCGACAGGTAAGATGGTGCAAGGCTGTTAGTAGCCTTGTAAGCGAGAGATAGAGATTTAAACCTGATACGAGCGGCCACTAGGAGCCAGTGCAGATCCCGCAGCAGAGGAGTGGATGAAGAGAACTTGGGATGGTTGAAGACAAGTCTCGCAGCAGCGTTTTGAATCAGTTGTAGAGGTCTTGTTGCCTTCAGTGGAAGACCTGCCAGAAGGGAGTTGCAGTAGTCCAGTTTCGAGATGACCAGGGACTGGACCAGCAGTTGGGTTGCCTGGGTGGTGAGGAAAGGACGGATTCTTCTAATGTTGAAAAGAAGGTGTCGGCAGGACCTAGAGAGATTAAGGACATGGGAGGAGAAGGAGAGTTCGTTGTCGAAAGTGACACTGAGGTTCCTAGCCGATCAAGATGGGACGAGAAGTGAACCCCCAAAGGAGATGTGAAGGTCATGACGCAGAGTTTGATGGCCTTCGAAGTAGAGAAGCTCAGTCTTGTTAGGGTTGAGCTTGAGGTGGTGAGCTGTCATCCAGGCAGAGATGTCAGCCAGGCAGTTAGAGTTAACATCTAACCCTAGATGTTTGTACTCTTTCTTTATTTCACAGCTGTGAGGAGTCTGAGTCTGTTGTTAATAAACCAGGAGAATCTCACACACTCACCTGTACACACTCCAGTCTGGATGTGAGTGGCTATTATTTAGGATGGAACAGGCAGACTGCAGGGAAAGGACTTGAGTGGACTGGAATTAGACATGGTGGTATTACATACTATACACAAGCCCTTCAGGGAAGATTCACAATCACCAGAGACGACAGCAAGAAGCAGGTGTACTTACACACGAGCAACTTAAAGCTTGAAGACACAGCTGTGTATTACTGCGCCCGGGAGACACTGCAGCACAGCTGGCTGTGAAGTTGTTCAAAAACTGAAATGGGAACGTTAACAATAAGAGTCAGTGAGGCATTTACAGCTTCATATAAAGAGCCTCTTCTTATAAAGAGCCTCTTCATATAAAGAACCTCTTCTTATAAAGAACCTCTTCTTGTAATGGTCCTGTGCCAGTAGAGGGCGCCCTGCTCGGATTGTGCACACCTGAGCATTTGGTGCCAGGTGTGCCTCATCGGGGGCTGGGGTTATAAGCCCCAGTGAATCGGAGCAGGACGCTGGTCATTCTGTGTGCGCACTGTGATTATTCGGGTTATGTTTTTCATTTGTTATGTTGATTATGTTTAGTTTTGAGTTCTGTGCACGTTATCCGTCATTAAAGTCCAGTGAGAAGTTCTAGGCCAGGGAAGATCTGATCAGAAAAGAAAAACGACTCTTTGCAAATGGAAGGAAAAAAAATCGAACAGGAAAATTGGCCTCCAAAATTCCACCGTTGTACCAGAGTATAACATCCCTTAATGATCCTAAAAATAGGTTAGAGCTCAGGCACAACTCAGCCCAGACAGGCTGGTGGGTTTCCGGGCCCACCGCTGTGCCAGAGCACAATACTTTCTAAAAATAGGTTAGAGCTCAGATGCAACTCAGCAAAGACAGGCTGTTGGACCTCCGGTTCCACCATTGTACCAGAGCACTAAACAGGGACTAAAAACAGAGCCGAGGACTGAATGGCAGAACTGATCATGTGTTGGCCCGTGCCCCTTCCCTTGGTCTCCTCACACCAAACCACATATTTGAAGAATGTGATGGGGGGAGCCATTGTAAATTCCTCACCTAACCCTAACCCTAACCCTAACCTAACCCTAACCCTAAACACGCACAAGTCAAGTCAAGTCAAGTAGGATTTTATTGTCATTTCAGCCATATACAAAGTACACAGTGAAACGAAATAACATTCCTCCAGGACCCTGGTGCTACACACAAGACAAGACACAAGACAAGACACAAGACACAAGACAACATAAGACACAACACAGGGCAACAAGTGCAGACAGGACAGACAACAACAGACGGCACAACAGACAGTACATTCATCCATGGAGGGCTGCAGTGTTGTGGAACAAAGCAGCCCAGGTAGATTATGGTGTGGCAGTGTGGTGGAGCAGTGTTACTGAATTTAAAGTGCAGAGTGCAACATGAGATAAATAAATAAATACAGGATGAAAAAGTGGACTGGGTTTAAGAGTTCAAGATATTGGCGGTTTCAGAGTTCAAGAGTCTGATGGCCAGGGGGAAGAAACTATTTCCCATCCTGGAAGTGGAGGCCCGTATGCTGCGGAACCTTTTCCCGGATGGCAGGAGGGAGAAGAGAGTGTGGGACGGGTGGAAGGGATCATCCACAATGCTGGTTGCTTTGTGGATGCAGCGAGTGGTGAAAATGTCCTGTACAGAGGGCAGAGAGATCCCGATGATCTTCTCAGCTGTTCTCACTACCCATTGTAGGGACTTGCGGTCTAAGACGTTGCAGTTCCCGTACAAGGCAGTAGTGCAGCCGCTCAGGATGCTCTCGATGGTTCCTCTGTAGAAGATGGTGAGGATGGAAGGTGGGAGATGGGCTTTCCTCAGTCTGCGCAGAAAGTAGAAGCGCTGCTGGGCTTTCTTTGTGGTGGAGTTGGTGTTGAGGGACCACGTTAGGTTGTCAGTGATGTGAACACCAAGAAACTTGGTGCTCTGGACCATCTCCACAGGTGAGGTGTTGATGATAAGTGGAGTGTGGTCCCGACGTGATCTCCTGAAGTCAACAACCATCTCTTTAGTCTTGTCGACGTTCAGAGACAGGTTGTTGGTTCTGCACCAGTCCGTCAGAAGCACCTTGGAACAACAGTGGTGCTCAGAGAGGTGTTGAAGATGTCAGTGAGAACATCTGCCAGCTGTTCTGCACATCCTCTGAGCACACGACCTTGAATATTGTCTGGACCGGCAGCTTTCCGTGGGTTGACTCTGAGAAGAGATCTTCTCACCTTGGCTGTGGTCAGACAGAGAATCTGGTCGTTCAGAGGAGGGTAGGTCTTCCTCATTCTCGTGTCGTTCACTGCATCAAACCGTGCGTAGAAGTGGTTCAGCGCATCTGGGAGGGAGGGGTCACCGTCACAGGCAGGTGGAGATGTCCTGTAGTTGGTGAGGGCCTGGATGCCCTGCCACATGCGCCGCGTGTCACCAGTGTTCTTGAAGTGGCCATGGATTCTCTCTGCGTGAGCTCCTTCTCTCCCTCCTCGCCTCTCCTCTTCTCTCCCTCCTCCCCTCTGCTCATCTCCCCTCTGCTCATCTCCCCTCTGCTCATCTCCCCTCTGCCTGCCCTTCTCTCTCTCCCCCCTTCCTTTTGAAGAATGGTTCCCAGGCCCTCCTACTCTTGTTCTACCACTTTTTTTGTGCTGGTTTTTGGGGAAGGTTTATAGGTAAGTGGTGTTCTTTCATTTGTTTTTCTTTTTTTTGTGTGTTAGTTTTTTGCAGGTTGCCATTCTAGTGGCCCTTAAAGGAATTCTTTCTTCTCTTTTGAAAGGTATTTTTATTGGTATTTGTCAAAGAACAGGTAAGAAACAACGCATTTTCATTATAAAACATTCTCTTGTAGCACATTTCTATTGTAAAACATTTCCTAAAAGTACATTTCTATTCTGAAACCTTTTCTATTGTAAAACATTTCCATGAACATTCTTACAGAAGGGGTCATTAACTATCCTGACAGGAAATCTTAACTATCCTCACAAGAAACATTTCAATTGTCCAGACCAGACTGGAGTATCGCTCCTGTTGTCCCTCCAGGTTGTTCTTTCGGTTGTAGTGGAGTTCTCTATTTCCTGTTTGTTCCTCTTTCATTCAGTCCGTGGGGGAACATCACTCCCAGTTTCCCGTTCCAGGACCTTTCTCTCGATCTTCTCTGTTGTTGTGTCCATCTTGGGTTGTGTTCCACCACCCTGGTTCTCAGGTTTGCCAGGCCGTGTTTCTGGAAGTGTGTCCCCAGGTGAGTATTCCTTTTTACGTTTTTAGGGATAGTATATTTGTGTGTGTCTGTTCTGGTCCCTACAGATGTCCCTGTTTCCCCGATGTATTGTTTCCCGCACACCCTGCAGTAAATTAGGTCAATACAATTTGGGAGGTTTTTGGGTGGATTAGGGAGTAAAAGATGTTTTGTGTTCTGTTTCTAGCATAAAAGGTCGGAGGTCTTTTCTGACATTTGTTGCCAAGAGATCCTTTAAATTGGGGGTTTTCCGGGAGGCTGATGTGACTTTGATACCTGCTCTTATGTCGGCTGGTAGTGTGTTGAAGTTTTGTTTGGTCTTTGTGTTAGTGGTGGTTTTATTGGATCTCATAATGAGGGGACGACTGTTTGGTATTCGGCCCGTGTGACAGTGTTGTTCCTCGTTTGGTTTTTGTTTGTGATTTATTTGGTTGTAGACTGATCTTAGGAGTAATCTCCCGTATCCTCTCTTCTTCAGTGCTGTGAACAGGGTTTTAGGGGCCTCCTGGAAGTCCCATCGTCGGGTGCAGATTCTCTGGTATCTCGTCAATTGTGCCTTAAGTATTCCTTTGAATGTATGTTGCGGATGGTAGCTGTGCTTGTGTCGGAGGCCGTGAGTGTCCGTCTCTTTGAAGACACAAAGCGACTGGACATTAGGGTACATTTCAAAGTCCTGTCCCTTGTAGGTTGTGGTGTCTAGAAAGTCCACTTGCGTGTTGTGTAGTGTGTGTTTAATTTTGTTGTCTTAATGATGTGTGTTTAACGTGTCTATGAATTTGTGAAAATGTTCCTCCCCGTGTGTCCGTGTTCCCCATATGTCGTCTAGGAATCTTAGATCATGTGTTGGGTGGTGCTGGCACTTCTTTAGGGCTGTTTCCTCCCAGTCCACCATGTATATGTTGGCGTAGGCTGGTGTGAATTTCTTGCCCATGGCCGTTCCTTTCACTTGTAGGAAGTATTGGCCATTAAATTTGAAGTCATTCTGGTTTAAGTTTATTTCTAGTAATTTAAGTAGTGTGTCGTCAGGTCTTTGTTCATCCAGGAACCGGTTGAACCATTTCCTAATCGTCTGAAGTCCCTTTCCCGTGTTGATGTTGGTGTACAAGTCATTGTAAATAAAATTAAAAACAACACTAGAAACTTCAACCCTCCTATTTACAATTGGCATCAAAGTCATTGGTGTCCTTGATGTAGCTCGGATGTTTATTTGCTATGGGTTTTAGGAAGTGATCCAGGTACTCCGCTATCCTGGAGCTTTCACTCCCGCGGTCAGAGACGATGGGCCTTCCAGGGGGCATGTTGGGTTCTGGGCAGGTTTCTTTGGGTTTGTGTATTTTGGGTAGTAAGTAAAATTGTCGTTTTCTCGGTCTCGTTTCACCCATGATGTATTTTGCCTGTTTCGTGTTGATGCAGCCTTGTTTCAATAATTCCTCTACCTCTTTTTGCAGTGTCTTTTGGGTCTCCAGATAGATTGGTGTGTCTATTTTCCTGTAAAATTCTGTTTTGTTTAGTTGTCGGTGTGCTTCTTTTATATATTGTACCCGGTCCATTATTACCATCGCGTTCCCTTTATCCGCTGGTTTTACAACTATATTGGTGTCCTTCCTTAATGCGTCTAAGCCTCTTTTTTTTCTACTTCCGTTATGTTAGTTCCGGTTATGTTTTTATTTATTTGTGTTGATTGGATGGATTTTTTTTTTATCCTTTTCTATCAATTCCCAAAGTTCCTTTGGGAGTTTGTTCATCGGGGGTTCCCAATTGGATTTTGGGGTGAAGGGCCTTCTTTCCATGTCATCCGCCCCATCGAAGAATATAGATAATTTTAGCCTGTGGTGGTTCTCCATCAGTTCTTTAGTGATTTCGTTTCTACTGGTTTCGTTCACGCTGGATGTGGGTATAAACGTAAGACCTTTCTCCAGCAGTGATGTTAGTGTGATTGTTTGGGATAAATTGATTATGTTCTTGTTTTCCTTTCCTTTTGTGTCTTTTTGGTTATTGTTTTGGTGATTACTTACTTCAATTTTCAGATGTTGAAGCCAATGGGTCAGGATCCTGTGTCCTGTTTCAGGGGTCCAGTGGATTAGATCCCCTTCCGTGTTGAAGCCTTTCTGATTAATCATGGGCATGTTTTTGCCCGTTCCTGTGAGGATTTGGTTAATCTGGTTGACGTTGTCCGGTTCCGTTTTGGGTAGTAGTTTATTAAAGGTAAGACGATCTCCGCGGTAGGAAACGTGAGTCTTGTGGCTCCTATCAGTCTTTGTATGGTGTTTTTTAGGAGGCTGGGGTTGCTCTGGGATCTATTGTTGATGCCGAATGAGAGTAATATCTTGTGTGTGTCGTTTGTTGTTGGTTTTGTTCCTAATTATGTGTAATGCATGATTTAGGTTTGCTCTTGGGTAGTAGTCAAATTGTATTCTGGGGTCTCTTAGTTTGGGCAGCCTTCTTACATTAGTCTCCCATTATTATGATTGGTTTTGTTGGTCTTAGAGACCAGTTTGTGTACTTCTATCCCTTTGTGGCCTAGTTCTAGGGTTAGGTTAGGGGACATAAAACCTCGGCATTCCAAGGGCAGGCCATACCCCAGTAAAGGTGAGCATGAGAGAGGTAAAAGGTTAAGGGTAGGGTTAGGGTCAAAGGTCAAGGTAGGTTGAGGTGAGGGGTAAAGGTCAAGGTGGGTTGAGGTTAGGTTTAGGGATAGGAATAAGGGTCAAGATCAAGGTAGGTTAAGATAAGGGGTAAGGGTCAAAGGTCAAGGAAGGTTAAAGTTAGGGTTAGGTTTAGGGATAGGAGTAAGGGTAGGTTAAGATAAAGGGTAAAGGTCAATGGTCTAGGCGAGTTAGGGTGAGGGGTAAAGGTCAAAGGTCAAGGTGGGTTAAGGTTAGGGTAAGGGGTAAAGGTCAAGGTGGGTTAAGGTTAGAGTAAGGTAAGGGGTAGGGGTGAGAGGTCCAGCTGGGTTGAGGTGAGGGGTAAAGGTCAAGGTGGGTTAGGGTTAGAGTAAGGTGAGGGTAAGGGGTAAAGGTTAGGGTGGGTTAAGGTTCGGGTCAGGGTTGGAGGATATGGTAGAGGGAAATAAAGTTGGTGTAAGGGAAGGGGGGAAGAATTACAAGGGGGGGGGGGGAGAAAGAAGAAAGGATAAAGGAAGGTTGACTTACCTAGGATGCCAGGCTTTGTGGCACTGGCCATCAATGCTCTCCGTTCAGCCTAGTAATCTGATGTTCAGTCCTTTCGGGAATCTTGTGTCCAGTTTTGAAATCCAGAGTCTTTCGGTTCTCCTTCTTTGGGCTGTCGTCCAGTTGGGATTGGCCTCCAAGGCCGTCACCCCAACCGCCTCCCAACCGTGTCCTATGAAGTGTTGTCACGTGCGTGTTGGTGTTTTTCTGTCTTGTGATGTTGTACTTGTGTTGGGTCAGTCTCATTCTAATTGTGTTGCCCGTTTCACCCATGTATTGTAGGCCACACTCTTTGCATTGGATGATGTACACGCAATTCTTGGTGTCGGGTGTGCCTGTGGGATGTGTCGAGTATATCTCTTTAGTGGTCCGGTTGTAAACGAATCTCCGTTTGCGATAGTATTCCGGGTAGGGTGTGTGGGCGTGGGGTTGGGGTTGTATTGGCTTTAGTTCTGCCTTAATGAGGATATCTTTGAGGTTCTTGTTCTTACGGAAGGCCGCAATGACTGCGTGATTTTTAAGGATGCTGTGCTGTGTTGAGAATTGGTTAAAGGAAGCTTTAATTTTTTGAGCTAGTTGGGTGGCTGCTGTTGAGTATGTGATTACGAATGGAATTTTGGTCTCTGTCATCTGTCTCCGGTTTTCTTGAAAGGATCTGAGGGTTTTCCTCAGTAGGGACCTATTGTATCCCCTCTGTTTCAGTGCTTTAAATAAGATCCGGGTGGCTTCCATGAAATCCTCATGTTTGGTGCATATTCTGTGGAACCGGAGTAATTGAGACTTGACCAATCCCGCAAACGTGTGTTTTGGGTGGAAGCTGCGTGCGTGTAATAAAGTGTGTGTGTGTGTGTGTGTCAGTTTCCTTGAAGAAAACTTTGGTATCTAATATTCCCGTGGTTGGGAAGTTGGGGCCCTTGAATGTGGTGGTGTCTAAGAAATTAACTGATTGAGTGTGGGTTTCGAATTTGATTTTTATAGATGGGTTGTGTGCATTGAGGTGGTCCACCCACTCCAGGAAGTCCTCCCTAGAATGGGTCCAGACCCCCCCAAATGTCGTCCAGGTATCGGTAATAGTGAGACGGTTTTTTCGGGGAGGAGGCGAGGGCCGAGGCCTCCCATTCCGCCATGAAGATATTGGCATATGCTGGGGCGAATTTTTTTGCCCATCGCCGTCCCTTTAATTTGTGGATAAAATTCCCCATTGAATATGAAGTCGTTCCTGGACAGATTGATTTCCAGGAGTTGTACTTTTTCTTTGTCCGGTCTCTTGGGATCTGGATTTTTTTGGAAGATGTTTTTAATTGCTTGGATGCCTTCTTTAGTATCTATGTTAGTGTAGAAGTTGTCTATGTCTATTGTAAATAGTGTTACCTCTAATGGAACCCTGATGTTTTTAATTTTTTGTATGAAGTCGTACGTGTCTTTGATGTAGCTCGGGTGAACGATGGACAGCGGGTTTAAGAAGTGGTCTAGGTATTCGGCCGTGTGGTACGTTTCACTCCCACAATCTGATACGATAGGTCTCCCCGGGGGGATTTCGTGGGGTTTGCTCCAGGCGTCTGGTTTTTTGTGAATTTTCGGCAGCATGTAAAACTTCCTGGCCCTGGGTTCAGTGTCGAATCCATTCTTTGGATAAAATCAAAACCTCGCTTGACCCCCGCTGGGTGTGTAGGCTTATGGGGTATTCCCTTTTAAATAGTCCAGCCAGGATTCCAGCATTCTACTGGCGGTATCCGCAGTCCAGTGAATGTCGTCCGCTTCGGTTTCGAAGTCAGGTAGTGGTGGTAGTGCGTTCAAGTTTGACGCGATGTGAGAATTAAGAATGTCTTGTTGCGTTTGCGGTAGGTTCCTCGAATAATTTACCACCGGTATCCAGATTTTTGAGGCAGGGAACTTTATTTTGGCCATTCTGATGGCCGCCTGCATCTGTTTAATGGCCGTGTCTTTGGCGTTCGTGGAGCGGCTGTTGATGCCACAGGACATGATCAAAGTTCCGACCTCCAGAGTCGGGTTCAGTCTGCTGATTGTGGCCTCTAGATTCCTGAAAGTGGCTCCCGGGAAGCCGTCGATTTGTAAGTCCGGGTTGGCGAATGAAGGTATTCTATTGAGATTTGAGTCCCCGATGATCAGTATCCTCTTTTGGACCACTAGGTTCCAGCCCGTTTGTTTCCTCTTAACCCTCATGTGTCTAGTGGGTTGTCCTCGCGCCGTCTGGCATATTAATCCCGTTTTCGAGCCGGTTTCAAACGTGAGGATGGTTTGGGTTGAGGGGTGGGCAGTTTCTATTAAATTCTGAGTGGGGGAGGAGGATGTTGAAGTGTTGGAACTAGAGCCTCCTTCTGCCCGTGCGATGAGATCCGTCTCTGTTTCAACGGTGTATTCGTCGAAAAGTGTCCTTCTCAGGGGCCTGAACTCGGGCCTTTTGTTCCTTTGGAGAGTCGTTTGGAAGGATGAGGGATGGTCTCTCTAAGGTTCCCTACTCTAATTCCTCGTGTGGGTCCGAAGGCGGAGTCCAGTCACCCCTGAAGTCCGTCATGGTGGATGCTGCTTTAGTTTGACTCTGAGTTGGTTGGCTTTGGAGAAATGGTGGGGAATAAAAGTAGTTTCCCCCATGTATTTCCGCTTGTACCGTAATGAGTCTCTCAACCGGAATTGTGGTTGGGGGATGTGTCGCTATTGGAGTGAGTGGAGTAGTTGTGGTGGGTCTGGTAGGTGTGGTTTGAGGAATTAGAGTTGGGGGGTTTTGATGTGGGGTTTGTGTTGTGAGTGTTGGATCGGTGAGCGCAGTATCTAGTGGGGCCGTTTGTGGGGCCTCGGGGGTGCGCATCCACTCCTGGAGTAGAGTCAGGGTTTCTTGGAGTGTGCTCTCCCGTAATCTTTTCCCCAATCTTTTTCAGCCCCACAATTTTGCCAAGGAAAAACATTCCCTCCAATCTTGGTGGCCTGTTTGAAGCAAATGGGCTTTCTGCTCTTCCAGTGCATCTTCGTAGCGCTGTCTTAGAATGAGCAATGTAGTGTATGCCCAATTTTTTGCATTTCCTTCAATTAAGGATTGAGTTGTTGATTTGGGTATTGCGGGTTTAATGAGTCCTGCCAGGTTCTCTTCCATTTTTTTGAGGAAGGCTGGTTGTTGTTGTTCTGGTGGTGTATCAGTTGGATCACTTTCAGCATGGTATGGGTTGTTGTAATGGGTTGTCATGGTTAGGTTTAGGGGTAGGGTTGGTGTTAGTCTTATGGTTAGATTAGGGTTAGGGTGTAGGGATGGGGGGATAGGAAGGGTGAACCACCTAAGATAACACCATGATAAGGCACGGGCCATCAATGCGTTGGCGATCAATACCAGTCCCTCCACTGCCCAGTGCTCGTTTTTAAAGTCCCCATTGGGGTGGGGTGTCAAAAAATTGGAACATATAGATCTTGATGGTGAACGGCCTTTTGGCCTTTAGCGCGTGTGTCTATGGGACCCGATGTGGAGTGGTGCGTGTTTGTAAAGGGCCGAGAAGCCTTTTGAACGCGTCAGACAGGACTTCGGGGGACGGGAGGCTAGAGTAGAGAGTGACCAGTTCTCTATTTTTCTCTTTTAAATGCGGCATCACGGCCTTCTGGGCTTGTCTCAAGGTCTTGGGCTTGTCTCTTAGGACCTTAACACATAATCCCTAGAATAGTATTACTTTAAGTCCACCAGCAATACTCTCACATCCAGTACTTTTCATTAGCCTCATCTCCTTTCTCTTTCCTTTTTTGGAGATGGGCTAGGGAGTTAGGGTTAGGTTAGGGGAAATGAAGATGTTGCAAATACCTGGAGGAGAGTGAAATTAGGGTTAGGGAAGGAGAAGGGGGTAGAGGGTAGAATAGGGAAGCCCGGGATGCTCACCTTTGAATGGCACTGGCCATCAATGCTGGTTTCCTCCACTGTCTGTGCTCGTAGAGCTTTTGTGAAAAATGACGTCCATAAGACTTGAGATTTGTGATGGTGGATGTCTCAACGGGGCCACGAGGCCTTTCGATCACGCCACGAGGGGCTTCTGGAAACCGGAGAGTAGAGCAGAGAGTTCCCAGTTCTCTATTGGCTCTTTTAAATGCGGCTCTTTGGCCTTCTTGGGCATGTCTGTTAGGAAAATCGTAAATATTTATCATTGATGATGAATTGTTGACCTTTTCTGTATCCTTCTTTATTTACGGCTTCTGCAAAGAGATTGTTACAACAGTTGAACTTTGTGCCTGAACCTTCCCAGACACAGAATTCCTCTTCTCTGTTTATAATTTTGTAACAAGGAATGTGGGTTAATTACTCTGTAAAATCAGGAAAGCAAATTAAAGGCTTGCAGAAGGAGAAGCACTTCGGAGGAGGTAGCTGGTGTTGGCTGGTGCCTGGCTCCCCTTGCAAGTAAAAACTGCAGATCCTGTGTCTGGTGTTTTCCTTCGTTCTACTGTCTCTGCTTACAGGAATTTTCTGACAGAACTTGGTCCTTCGAGCCGGATCGCTACAGATCCGTGTCCCTGCGGAGCACTTGGAGGACGCTGGTCTGTGCACAGCCCACGAGTCTGGGACCGTGGATGAAAGCCCGCCATAGAATTCACTATGTCGGCCAGTAAGTCTCGAGTTGTTCCGCTGGACCGGATTGACGCGGTCTGAACATCATTTGGTTGAGACGGTGAGAGCGTGGGAAAACAGGTAAGACAAGAATTTATGGAAAAGCGCTGAAAGGTTCAGGGAACCTTTGAGAGTCCCGGACTCTCTAGACATCTCTCTCAGTCTAAAGGGGATCAGAAGGATTGCCCTAGAGGTCTAATTGTACTAGTCAGTTGAGACGCTCCTGAGAAGTAACTAAGGTATTTACTATAGACTGAGGTGTGTGTCTGTCTGTCTGTCTGTCTGTCTGAATGGGAGAGACCTAGTTCTGAAACAGGACAACCCGAAACCTAACGGTGCTAACATGAAGTTGTCCCTGAGGATGGGACTGGTGATCATCTCCATGGAGGATTTAGGAGGTGGTTAACAGAATCGAAAACGTTTTTCATCTCTCGGGATTAGAACCCCAGTGGAGGACCGGACTGGACAATAGGTCTAGCCTAGAAGCTTGTTCTCCAGAGAGTGATTAACGGCCCAGAGAGGACTTTTCTAGTGACCCACCACAGTGGACTCGTAAATGTTTGAGACAGCCTTGTGAATGTTATTAGGACATTCTAGAGGAGTTCAAGTTTGCAAATATTGTAGCTACAGAGCAACAGGTGTAAAGAAAGGAAAAAATGAAAATAAAAATAAAAAATTTTGATTTAACCTAGATTCTCCTGCCTGTGAGGTCTGTCATAAGGAAGGAACGCAAAGACCTAAGTCAGGGACTTAGGCACACCTAGGCGAGGGACTTAGTGGACCTTGGGGGTAACCCCGGGTGGGGACCAGTACCTAGAGGACAGTTCAAGAGAACTGAGGTAGATTGGGTCCAACTCTTTCAAGGAAAGGTTGAGAGTAATAAAAGTTAAGCTACTCCTGTCTGGGACAGGAACGGAACTGCATTGAAATATGGAGACCTCACAGTCACGGGATCTAGGAAAAGAGATTAAGGGGAATTCACAAAGACTGACTGTTATGGGAGATATGGAGAAGTGACTGACCCGACGATATTAGGTAGATGGGCTGTGAAACATGGGTTTCCAGAAGAGGGTTCTTTCAGTACTAAGGGTTTGAAAGATGTACAGAAGAAATTAAAGGAGGAGTGCCAGGAAGGTAGAAATGGTATACGTCAATAAGTAAAATAAATAATGAAATTATATTAATAAATTTCACATAGTGTAATTATATAATAATAAAAGAAAGAATGGTAAAATGAAAGCAACAGAGGCATGTGCAGTGAGACTCAAGGTTAAAGACATCATGCCGAAGTAAGTGCTGCAGCTGCACCTCCCGGCCTTGAGAGACAAATGGGATCCTCCCTGAAACCCCCTTACCTGCAAACAAACTTATATCCCAATGTAGATGCTTTTAAAATACCTGACGGCCCGGCTACAAATACTAGGGGCCATAAGGGCAAGGTGGGGGAGTGGAGTAAAACCATATGAGGACTTCTTAGCCCAGACAGTTTAGTGAGGGCAATAAACCCGAATACTGCAGATGAATGCCCCATGGTGGAAGTAGCTAATCCAGCCTGGGATCCTAATCATGCAGAGATGGGAGATTGTGATCCATGTTAGTATATAGAACCTGGATCCATGATGACGTCAAAAAGGCTCCGAATCTGTGACGTCTCCAAAAAAGGATCCTAATCGGTGTTGCTCGGATGTGACGAACCTGATCAATTCGTACCATCTGAATGGCCCTGAAATTCAACAAGTATTCATGGCAATGTTTTACAACGGAATGGTTCAGAGTTAGAGGGGACTGGGACCCAATGGACGGTGGGAATCCTCCCAGGCCCCTAGCTCATAATAGTCCACAGCTACTACAGCGAGTGGAGTGACTCCTAAATAGAATCAGAGAAGTATATAGAAAGAGAGCTAATTATGCAATCATTAATCAAACAAAGCAAAAAGAAGGTGACAGTTGTAGAATTCAGAGGAAGGTTTCAACAAGTCTTTGTAGAAAACAGTGGAGTACAAGAAGATAATGATGACTGGTGCATTTAGACAACAACTCAAAAACGCATTACTGGAGGAATTTAGACCTCCTGTTAGCATGTGGATAAAAAACATTGTGTCCAGCTTCCCACATGCACATTAGATGAGTTCATGAATTATGGCAGATGTTTTCTGGCAAGGTGACTGAAGCGTTTTATCAAGGGAATCAAGGAAGTTGTAGAAACAGAGGAAAAGGAAGGTTTAGAGGAGGTTTTAGAGGACGAGGTGGTCGAGGCCGAGGATATGGTCCAGAGTTGAGAGATGAAGCATGTTATAACTGTGGAGAAATGGGACATTGAGCAAAGAATTGTCCTAAACAGAAAATAGAATGACTAGATGGAAAACAGGAAGTAGAACAGAGGGAAGAAGATGGGCCGGATGGTTTACTAGATTTAGAGGATATATGTTACGCAGGATATAACAGACCAGACATTACCTTAATAGTTGAAAATAACCATTACACATTTCTGTGTGACAGTGGAGCCTGTAGGACAGTAATGAGAGAAGATGTAGACTGAGAAGATGTAGACTGGTTGCCAGTATCAGAAGACATCATAAATGTTCGATCTGCTAATGGGCGTATTGAAACCAAATTCTTAACTAAACCACTTACAATAACTGACCCTGCTACGGGATCAACCGTCCATGCTCCTGTAGTACCGGCCAGTTAATGTCCATATAATTTACTGAGGTTATGTAATGGTTAAACTGGATATATGTATCATTCCTGACAGTAAAGGAGAAGAGTTACATATTACGTTGAGATTCAAAAGTAATCCAGGATCCGACCCAGATTATGACAAACTAGTTCACAAACTGGGACCACAAAAAGTATACGTATACAAGGTTACCACAAAGGTATTGCGAGAGCCCTACTATATTTTCCGCCGCTATACAAAGTTGTTTAGCTAAATTTACTCCTCCGTGTTCCAGTCAGATATTACGTAGATGATATTTTATTAACATCAAAATCAGAGTTAATATGTAAAAAGGAAACTAGAATAAAGAATATCTAGCTGATACGGGTAATAAGGTGAATAAAGATCAGCTACAATATTACAGAACTAGTGTTAAATATTTAGGACATACACTCACGCCTGACGGTAGAATGGTAAATACAGAGAGAAAAACTGCAATATTATCAGCACCTAAGCCTAAAACAAATAAACAAATGATGTCTTTTTTAGGCTTGTGCAGTTATTGTAGAGCATGGTACCACATTTCGCTGAGGTAGTTCGCCCCTTGCAAAAAAGATCTGTGATACACCCCTTAACATGACCTCCCCTCTGCAATGGACAGAGCAAGCCATGAAGGCATTTATATGAGCAATGAGCACAAGCCAATATTACCTACATCTATGTACAAGTGGGCGGCAATACTGAGTCATGGGCGATGCCATGTCTCAACAGGAGGGATGGTAGGCCTGGTAAACAAACAATATACAACATATGGATTTAATATTTACTAAAATAAAAGTTTTTGTATGGCTTGCCCTGTGTGTTTGAAACATAATCCACAGGGCAACATCAGACCAGAGGAGCGTTTCCCCCAGCACCTTACCCTTTCCATACAATACACATGGATCTCACTGAACTCAGCAATAGTCAAGGGTACAAATATTGTTTGGTGCTGGTGGATGCGTTCTCTAAATGGGCAGAATTATTTCCTATAAAAAACTCCAGATGCCCTAACAGTGGCCAAAACCATACGCAGAAGAATAATACCCACTTTTGGGGTACCACTGTACAGCGATAATGGCAACCATTTTGTCAACGCAATAGTGAGTAAAATGGCATCGAATTTAGGATTAGACTTAAAACCACACTAGTTACCACCCCCAAAGTGCAGGGTGAGTGGAAAGAACAAATGGTACAGTAAAATCTAAACTAAGGAAATGCATGGAATAAACTGGCAGACACTGGCCACAGTGAATAGATCTAGTTCAGCTGAGTATGAATATAACTCCAACTTATGGCAGTTCTTTAACACCGTTTGAAGTATTGGATGGTAGACCATACAGGCTACCGGATTTAGATAGCAATATTAATGACCCTGATGATGATGATGATGATCCGGATCTTGTTGATTATATGAGGAAAACGTTGGGTAACAGAGAGATAAGAGCAGTTAATGTAACACCAGAGTCTCCTTTGCTCCCACAGGAGGGACCCCAGTGCTCATAAGGGACTGGGTGTTCACTAAAGAAATTAAGAGAAAAACTGGTCCAGCCCCCGGTGGGAAGGTCCATACCAAGTACTGCTAACCACCCCAACTGCTGTAAAAACTGCTGAGCGACCCACGTGGATATATTTGTCACTCTGTAAAAAATCACCCTTAGGAAGTGAGGTAGGAGCCACGCAGTAAAGGGTGAAGTCTGACTACAAAGGGGGGTTGTTGTGTAGAAGCAGCTCGTCTCAAAGTCAGTGAAGAAACCAGCCACCCCTTCCTGCTTTAGGGTTTCCTACCACACTTGAAACAATGTTGGGAAAATGATAGTCCTTATAGTTACGTTCATGGTACTATTTCAGGGTTTGATGTTACAATTTTATAGTCCACAGGAAAATCAAGACGAGAGACATGAGAGGTGCTGAACAATACCAATGAACTCCACGGACCAGGAAATGTAACCATACTGATCACACCAATGTTTGGTATCACTAAGCTGAGTTGGTCATAAATCTTTTGTCACTTTCTATGGCCTATTACTACTTACATGCCTGAGGACCAAGAGGTTACAGGTTTAAATCCCACCTCAGTTCCTGAGCAAAACGCTTAACGCCATGTATCTTCAGGGGGACTGAAATCAGAAATGGGAATTAATTTTCCATCCATCCATTATCTGCCGCTTGTCCCAAACAGGGTCGCGGGGGAGTGCCGGTGTCCAACCCAGCACATACAGGGCGAGGACAGGGGACGCACTCTGGACAGGTCGCCAGCCCATCGCAGGGGAATTAATTTAAAAAAAGTAATTTAAAAGAACGTTCTTTTACAAGTGCACGCAACTAATGAAAGACATATCCAATTATGACTGCAATGAGAACTGAAAACAAGATGTCCCTGTCGAAGGGGGGTGGTGGAGTGGTCAGAGCTATTGACCCGGGAATTTACCAATTCTTGCTTGCCGTCATGATTTGACTGATTGGATAACAATGTTAATGAATAATCTTTTCCAAGTTCACTCAATTGATGAAGAACATGTCCAATTATAACTGCAATGAAAAAGTGAAAACAAGATGTCCCTGTCAAAGGGGGGTGGTGGAGTGGTCACAGCTTTTGACCCGGGATTTTACCAATTTTTCTTTGCCTTCATGATTGGACTGAATAGATAATGAAAATGTCCAATTTCGACTGCAATGCAAAATTTAAAACCATTTGACCCTGTCAAAGGGGGATGGTGGTGTGGTCAGAGCTATTGACCCGGGTTTTTACCCATTTTTCTTGCTTTGCCGTCATGATTGGACTGACTGGAAAACAATGTAAATGAATGTTCTTTTCCAAGTGCACTCAGCTGTCGAAAGTTATCCAATTACATCTGCAATGAAAAGGGGGTGGTGGAGTGGTCAGAGCTACTGACCCGGGTTTATACCATTTGTTCATTGTAATCACAGTTGGACTCGCTGTCCATTTTTGCAGTGACAGATTTGGGTATTGAGTATCTAAATTAGTGCAAGTCCAGCAGTTTGCTGAAAATGGAGGGTCAATGTTTTCCAGTGAGTGTGCTTGAAGTTGGAATGGCAGGTTAAGTGCTGCTCACTGAACACTGGGGTGCAGAGGAGCAGTGTTTCATCCTTTCCTGAAAGCGAGTGCGGCTATTCAATGTGTAGTTAGATTAGGATTAGGTTCTCTGAGTGAAGTTTGTGCTGTACTCAGGTTAGTCTTCTTCTTCATTTACTCTTTCTTTTGGCTGTTCCAGTTTATGGGACGCCTCAGCGGATCAACCATCTCCATTTCTTCCGGTCTTCTGCATTTGACATGTAAGTGGTTTGTTTGAAGGAGGAAGCTTTTTCAAACCAACCACTTACATGTCAAGTCAACTCAGCTTTATGTAGCGATTTTTACAACTGTTATTGTCACAAATCAGCTTTATAGAATCCGGGTCTGAGCTTCAACGGGGTAAGCAGAGGATAAGAGGCAAGGAGAAACTCTGCAAGCATGAGGAAGAAACCCTGGGAGAAACCAAGACCCAACAGGGGGAACCCATCCTCCTTTGGCTGACACCACAAATAATAAGGAAAGAAAAACCCTGTATAGGGGTAGTTTCCAGTAAGCTTGAGTTACAGTAAAAGTAAAAGAGTCCATTGGTGACTGTAAATGGAGGTTCCTGAGCTAATGGCGGTAGCTCTGTTTGAGTGGTGGAAGCTTTCGTTTCCATGGCAGCAGCTCTTGCAGAAGAACTAGTCTTATGTAGCTGATCTGAAGTTCAGATTGGGAGAAAAATAAGATGATCGTAGCTGCTGGATCTGGATTTATTGCGGACTCTAGCTGCGATCTGGAATTACTGGAGTTTATGAAGGCTTTTACTGGAACATCTTGACAGCAGGGCATTACAATAATCTAGTCTTGTGGTGATAAACGCATCTATCAGTGTTTCTGCATCATGGAGTGTGAGTGCGCTTCTAAGTTTAGCAATGTTTCTAAGGTGAAGGAAAACTATTTAAGTGATAATTCCAGTGTGTGTAGAGCTAGATCCGAGTCAGTTGTGACGTCCAGGCTTTTGACAGAGTGCTTAAGATGAACTGTAAAATGAGGAAAATCTAGCTTTAAACCTGAAAGTTTGGCTCTAGCAATTTTTGTGATCTACTAAAAGAACTTCCGTCTTTCAGAGTTTAACATAAGAAAATTGAGTGACAGCTACTCTTTTATATCTCCTGTCCAGTCCTCAGTCTTTTTTCATTTGAGTTTATCTTCAGGTTTAGCTGAGATATATATATTCTCTCACCATGTCCATAAACCTCCTCTTCGGAGGTTACACTGAACTGTTGATCCCAAATATTTAAACTCCCCCACCTTAGTCACCTCTACTCCCTGCATCCTAAGCACTCCACTTTCCTCCCTTTCATTCACACCTCATATTCTGTCTTAGACCTCCTCACTTTCATTCCTCTCCTCTCTAGAGCAAATCTCCATCTCTCCAGGTTCTCCGCAAGCTGCTCCCTGCTCTCACTGCAGATCACAATATCATCAGCAAACATCATCGTCCACAGAGAATTCTTCCTAACCTTGTCTGTCAACCTGTGCATTATTATTGCAAATAAGAATGAGCTCAGCGCGAATCCTTGATGTAGTCCAACCTCTAACTAAAATGTAAAATAAACACCACAAGTGAGCAGTGCTGCCTGGTCACCAACTGACAACATGTTTCAGGATGGCGGTGGTCCAGTGGAAGGATACGTGCCTTTGAACCAAGCAGTTGCAGGTTGGAATCTCACTTCTGTTCTTAAGTAAAACATTTCTTAACCCCAAGAAGCTCCAGGAAGACTGTCCCTGTAATCAGCACTTGGAAGTTGTTCTGGAGAATAATGTGCTCAGCTGTGCACACGTGGATAAGTGTCTTTCAACCTTTCAAAGCTTTACATAGAAAACCTCCTTCTTAAAGACTTGCTTAATGGTCATTGAACAGAGAAAAATGTTAAAAGTGCTTGACTGTTGTGGGATAAAATGATTCACAAAAAAAAAATACTGTCATGAATTGAATAATTCAATTACCAAGTCAACACCAACTTACAATATTCAGTATGGTTAGACTAACTTACATGTACCAATAACTCTTACCAGCATTGGTGGTTCATTGGTAGAATTCTCCCTTCCCAAGTGGGAGATCCGGGTTCGATTCCTGGCCAATGCAGTGACTGAAGTTATTGGAACTGTCTGTTACAATTTGCACATAAAACTTTATCTTCAAAAGTTCCTGAATGATCATTCAATACAACAACAAAAATCGATCCATCCAATCATAGACACATCTCTGTTTGTGATGAAATTTCATTTTTCCTTGTCAGAATTAGATGTAGAGAAGTTGAGTATCGTTCTCTCCTACTGACCTTCTGTTCTGTGTTCTTGATCCCACACGTTCAGCCCCAAAAATACTTTCTATTCTGGAAAAGTCTGGTACTTTCTCAGCTGGTTATATAGTGTTGGTGAAACTTATTTCATGTGCAGCTATATTTAGTTTCTTAATCTCAAGCTGAATCGTGAGTCAGTCAACAGTTTAAATTAATGATATAATAATAAAAAAACCCAGAGTGATCTGTTTTGGAGATGAAGCCTGTTTACTAAGCCTTACGCTCCATAACCACAATGTCATTTCATCATCCTGACACAGTGTGTTTATCTATACAGTATCTTCTTTTTTAGGGCGATTCCTTGTTCCAAGGAAGTGCAATTACTTCACACCTTTGTTTCAATACAGAAACGTCACAAGACCACAGAAAACCTTAATACACTTCAAGGAAAAGGAAACGAGGTTCCACCAAACTCCACCTGTAGTAGTTTTTCAATGTCAGCAAACAACTGAGTGATGATGGAGGCAATTCTACTCAGAGAGGAAAGTTATGCTTTAGGACACCAGCTCATGTGAGCCACTGAAGACTGTAGAATTAAACATTTAGACAGTTGTGCCATTTTCTATCAGGAAAAATACAATAAATAAATAAATAATAAAGTAAACGTTGGCAAACACCCGTCTCTCAGTGTGACTCTGCTCCTGTCCACAGTAAGGCTTGAGCCCCAGCAATGACCTCTGACCATAATGGAGTGAAGTCTCAGATAATTAGGACAAAATTCACTGCTCTTGTTTTCAGTATAATTCTCCTGCACACAGAATGAGTGTCCATCCTCCACTTGCAGTCTTCCTGCAGACACCACAGTGGAGCAGGATGTTCAGCACACAGATGAACTTTAGCAGCTACACTGTGTTCACCCAGTGAACAAATCCTGTCATTACATTACATTACATCTACACTTTAAACACATCTCTGCTGAAGGGTTCTGGATCCTGGACTGAAAGTAAAATGCAATCATTTGGCTTTTAGTATTTTAAAGGAACAGCTCTGTGTGAAACACGATCCAAATTTAGTTCAAAAAAAGTTACCAGCTCAAGCTTTTTTAACACAAAATTGTGTATTTGCTGTATTTAACATACTGGACTTTAAAAAATTTGATTTGGTGATCTGCAGGGGTTCTAACAATTTTATAGTAATATTATAGTAACGGTTTAACAACTAAGTCTAGATCTAATAGATCTAATAAAGATTGAATGTCCACACTGTCAATCCTGAACTCCCAAAAGCTGGGAAGAAGCTGCAGACAGCAGACTGAAAACCCCAGAGCCTCCCTGTGCTGCCCCTGTGACTCTGAACCAGACGGTGCTTGCAGTGAGCCTGAGCCCTTGGTTGGGGCTTGTAGCCGGCGGTGAAGCCCAAGTGCAGGGGTGTGGCTACCACTTTGGAGCATGCTTAACCTCCAGTCGCCAATGAGTTC
The DNA here is from genome assembly GCA_017165825.1 of Hepsetus odoe. Lineage (NCBI taxonomy): Eukaryota > Metazoa > Chordata > Actinopteri > Characiformes > Hepsetidae > Hepsetus > Hepsetus odoe. The sequence goes on along the minus strand of JABMDN010000549.1, from coordinate 7,179 downwards.
ATCCTGGAGACACAGGCGGACAGCACCCCCTGTTGGTCTGGAGGACAGCTGCCCTCTAACGTCTCTTGCTGTGGTCCATAACGGGGCAGATGTCCTCCAGCCAGCTTTGTCTCTAGTGTCCACAGCCGACTGACCAGAGTCTCCGCCCATGGCCAGTTCTCTAGTGTCGGCTCCTGCGATTGCCCAGAGGGGCGGCCGGGCTGAAACACATTAATCTGCAGGATTCATTCACTGGATGACTTGTTTTAAATCTTAGTTAGAAATGATTTTAACAAGTGGATGACTGTTTTTGAATTGTAATGTAAAAAGGTACTTTTAAAGCAATGCATCTTAATGCACTTACAGTATTCTCTCCAGCAATTGTTGAAAATATCCTCTATCTATAAAATAACCTCTATCCAAAACCCCACAGAACATTCGCAAGCATGCAAACAATTCTGTGTCATGTTCTGGGCACTCATTTCAAATATGTTGGAAAACTCAATGGGGAGAAAAATGGAGCCTGGGGAGGCCAAGATGTAAATCTAAGATCATTTTGCTTTTCTTTGGACTGGCTACAGCAAGTTTGCACAATTTTAAAAATGCTTGGGATCATTATCCTGCTGAAGAATGACATTTTCTTCAATGGAACATAAACCATATTTGATAATAAAGAAATGAGTGAAAATGATTTTTTAAATTGTTCTAAGTTTCCGGACCTTCCCTGCCCAAAAGACAACAAGCCCTCCAAATAAAAATGCATTACCTCCCAGTAACATGAATACACTGTTTGTGTGGTCTGAACCATAGTAGTCTCTCTTCATAGTTAACACCACAAAGTGAAGGTTTTCTGGCAGTCACTCAGATTCTGACATTAAGAAATAAAACTCGAACACAAAGTGAAGGTGAGTGCACTAAAGACAGACCTGATAAGTCTTTTAAAAGTAATTGTTTGAAATTTGTGACTAAATAATGTTACATGCTACAAAATTTATTTTTTACTTTTGTTGAGTTTATAAACTTTTCTTGTCACAACAATTTGAAAAGCAGAGTATTGTTTAAATCCAAGAAAAAAAAAATCCAAGGGTGGGCCCAAACTCGTGACTTGTAGTGTATATCACCAGTGTAAAAACGATTTATCCCTCGTTTACATTTACAGCATTTAGCAGATGCTCTTATCCGGAGAGGCTTACAACAGCGCTTCGTTTCCACATTTAAACTTCATATTAGTAACCAGCTGTGATCAACAACTGATGATCTATTACAACCAAGTAACAACTTATTAACCCTGCACCTAGGAAGAGGAAAGAAAGAGCAGAGATTTCTTGAGGAAGAGGAAAGAAAGAGCAGAGGTTTCTTGAGGAAGAGGAGAGAAAGAGCAGAGGTTTCTTGCGGAAGAGGAAAGAAAGAGCAGATGTTTCTTGAGGAAGAGGAAAGAGAGCAGATTTCTCGAGGAAGAGGAAAGAAAGAGCAGAGGTTTCTTGAGGAAGAGGAGAGAAAGAGCAGAGATTTCTTGAGGAAGAGGAAAGAAAGAACAGAGATCTCTTGAGGAAGAGGAAAGAAAGAGCAGAGGTTTCTTGAGGAAGAGGAGAGAAAGAGCAGAGGTTTCTTGAGGAAGAGGAGAGAAAGAGCAGAGGTTTCTTGAGGAAGAGGAAAGAAAGAGCAGAGGTTTCTTGAGGAAGAGGAAAAAATGTTTCATGTTTTGTTGCCTCACAACCCGGAATTAAAATGTATTGTTTCAGAGTTTTTCTTTTTTTATTATGAAGCAAACAACAAATAGGACAAAATAACCGAAAACTTCAGTGTGCATAACTATTAAAGTCAGTACTTTGTAGAGTCACCTTTTGCAGAAATTGCAGCTGCAAGTCATTTTGGATGAGTCTCTATGAGCTTGCCAAATCTTGCCACTGGGATTTTTGTCCATTTTTCAAGGCAAAGCTGCTGCAGCTCCTTCATATGGGATGTTTTTCGCTTGTGAACAGCAATCTTCAAGTCTGACTACAGATTCTGAGTTGGACTGAGGTCTGGACTTTGACTAGGCCATCCAACACATTTAAATGTTTCTCCTTAAGCCACTGGAGTGTTGCTTTAGCAGTGTGCTTCAGGTCATTGTCCTGCTGGAAGGTGAAGGTCTCAAATCACAGGCAGACTGACACAGGCTGTGCTCAAGAATATCCCTGCATTTAGCACCATCCATCTTTCGCTGCTTGCCTGGTCTGTCAGTTTTGGTGAGTGGCCCTTTCTTGGCAGGTTAGTTGTGGTACCAGGTTCTTTCCATTTGACGATGATGAATTTGATGGTGCTCCGGGGGTTCATCAAGGATTTGCATATTTTTTTTATAACCCATCCTTAACTTGTATCTCTCAACAACTTTGCCACGGAGTTGTTTGGAGAGTTTTTTGGTCTTCATGGTGTGATGCCTCTTGCTTAGTAATATTGCAGCCTCTGGGGCCTTTCAGAAAAGGTGTGTTTATACTGACAGATCATGTGACACTTAGATGGCACACAGGTGGAATTCATTTCACTAATTATGTGACTTTCAAAGGTAATTGGTTGCACCAGGTTTTTTAGTGGCTTCATGGCAATACTTGGTGAATGCATATGCACATGCTAAATTTCATTTTTTTCTTTTTTCAAAATCATTTTTTATATATTTTTTCTCATTTCACTTCACCAGCTTAGACTATTTTGTGCAGTTCCATCACATAAAATATGATTAAGAAACATTTAAATTACAGGTTGGAGTGTAACAAAATAGGTTTAAAGCCAGGGGGGTGAATACTTTTGCAAGGTACTGTATATCAGGGGCAGCAGTTTGACCCCTCAACCAGGCACAACAATGGGAAAACCATGTTCCTCAGGTCTGTGTTTAGGTCAAGATGTGAGTCATAATCCGAGGAAGAGTTGTCATTAATCTTCTTCGTAGTGAAGCGAGCAGAAGTAGCTCATTTAGACAGGTTAGAGTTCCCGGTTACTCCATGTTTCAAACTGGTATTGTTATCAGATCTACTTTACAAACTAAAAAGATTTAAATTTCTGCCAGGTAGTTGTTGTTTCAGTCTCTTTTTGTTTTGCTGAGCTGGTTAATGCAGTTAGTTTCATCAGTGAACTGGGTCCAGCCGCAGTGCTGTTAGGAGAAAAGTTCCAGGTAAACTGTTCTCCCCAAAGAACCAACCTGGAACTGTTACCTCCAGGATACTACATGGTCCTAAAGCCCAACCATTTACCCTACCAAAGGATTTGACTAAAGATAACACTTTATAAGTGTAAAAATTAAATTTGAGCTTTCTGTCATGAAAACATGAAACACTGCAGCACTGATTAAATCTGAACTCTGATTCTCTGAAGATTCACCACGAGGGGCAGATGAAGAGATGAGCTTCTGAAAGTGCTGCACGGTTGAGTCAGTTTGCTCCGACCTCAACTTCCTTTTCTGAGAGCAGCCTATAAATCACACAGTACACAGATAACACCCAGTGGAGGATGTAGAGGAAACTGAACAGCTGCCCTTAAAACAAGCAGAGAACCTTCAAGAAAAGAGGAGACGCAGAGACGAGTGAGGATATATATGTGAATTCTGGAGTTACAGAAGAAAACAGATCAAATCATCTGATTGACAACAGGATTTTATATTAAATCAAGATGTGCCGTAAACTTGTGTGAGCAGGAGTCTGAAGGCAACAAGATGTAGCGATTACTAAAGGATTTGTTTATGGACTTCAGGTTCTACTGTTAAAAACCAAAGTAGAGTACACATAATAAAAATAAAAATGTTTTTGGCATAAGTATAAATATCTTTTGGTTTTATTTTGATACAAGTTTGAGTTGCAGTTATATAAAAGAAAACTTTCATTAATCTAAAAATATTTGTCCAGAAAATACAAACTTCGGTCAAGTAAAAAAATCAGTGTGAAGCACAAACATTGATAATATTCATACTTTAACTTAAGTGTTGCATTTATTTAATGCTTTAGGTGCAGAGTTTACAGGCAACATTAATAACTACCAGACAGTCACAAAAATAAATACCAAAATACAAACACAACATACACAGTGGTTCACCTCAACATGAGTGATAGTGCAGTCAGAACACACCTAATAACCGTGACAGAAGCCCCCCTAAACAGACACTCCTGGGTGCAAGACCCTGTTTAGCCTGGAGCAGGGCCCTGGATGGGAGGGGCTTCTGATCCACTCCTACGAACGATGGAACATTAATAGTGACTGATGCTCTGCTCTGTCTCATTGGGGCTTATAAACCCTGCCCCCAGTGAGGCACACCTGTGGTCCAAATGAGCCCAGGTGTGCTCAGTCAGAGCAGAGTGCTGCCTATCGTGACATCCAGAAGACCTGAGAGAGAATGTTTCTGAAGTACAGCTAACTCAGCTGATTGTACATCCTGAGACTTTAAACTAAACTTCAGCTCATACTGCAGTTTCCACCTGGAGACTCTCAGTCACACATCGCTGAAAGGAGCAAGAATTTAAAGTTTTTTTACGTTTCTGGTTCTAGAAAGAGCCCAAAATAACATGAGATTTATTTCATTATTACCAGATGTGGTTCTTTAACGTTAGTGGTTCCCATTTGTAGCGATGCAGTGTTGTGGGCTGGACACTGATGCAGGGGCGAGAGCTTCGTACTGAACTTGAACAGAAGTAACGTGCACAGAACTCAGACTGAATATGCTGAACATAACGTGTGTAAAAGATAACATAAATTAACACAGAGGTGAGCACACAGAATGACCAGCCTGCTCTGATTCTTTGGGGATTATAACGCAAACCCCCGATGGGGCTCACCTGTCACCCAGTGCCGCTGCTGCAGGTCCTGCACTGGCTCCCTGTGGCTGCTGGTATCAGATTTAAACCTTTAACATTGTCCTCCAGGCCAAGAAGGGACCAAGAATGCACCTTATTATTTGATTCCCAATGTTACTTTCACATGTCTCCTTTTTTACAGGACTTATTTCAGTAAATGAAAATGAAAATGAATTAATTAAAATGCTTTGTAAGCAATGTTGCAGGACTAAAAAAACCTTTTGACGTCACTGTGAACTGGCAGGGCTGAACTGTAAATTGTGTTGGTCAATATTTGTAAATGCGTTGTTTAAATGTTTAAATTTAATTTCTATAAAACCTGCTGTATTTGCGGATGGCACCTCACAGCTTGATGGTTCTGGGCTTGATTCCCAGGCCAGGGTCCTTTCTGTGTGAAAGTGAAAGTGACTATTTTTCTTTGTGAAACACAGGACAGAACACAGTGAACCACCTAAATGACCTTTTAGAAATAAAGCAATTCTCATCATATTAGGTCTGTAAATAGAATTATATACACTGAAATAATATCTACTGCATGTATTAATGTCCATTAACATTTATTCAAGACTTCATTTTGGATATTATGTTTAATGTTTAATTTATGATCCAGTAACATTAATCAATAAAAACTTTAAATGTGGATCATCTTTAAATGCTGCAATACATTCTCATACATGAGCATTAACCATTTTAAAGTGTCTTTAATATGTGCCAGTTGGATGCCAGTGGGACACATCGTCAAGGCTTCACATGTGTAGGTGTAAAAATATGAATTACGTGACCTTTGACCTTTGCATTGTAGAAAATGGCAAACCCAATAATGATCAGAGATATAAGAGCACTGTGCTAGTGTGTGCAACTCCTGAATGATTTCAAGAACTGAGCATTATCATGTTCTACTAAACTACCATCTCTTTAAATGTGGATCATCTTTAAATGCTCCAATACATTTTCATACATGAGCATTAACCATTTTAAAGTGTGTTTAATGTTTCCATTATATTTCATGTCATTTTACTTCATATTATACGTTAGCTCTTAAAAATGTCATGATAAACCCTGACGTACAAAAAATAAATCTGAATGAAAACCGTCCTCATTATTCATTATTTATGATTATTGTATTCGGTTGAGTCTCCTGTTCCTCAGCAAAGCATAAAGTGTGTTCATCTTCACTCCTGCTGAACTCACTCTTACTGCTGGTGGATTTTCTGTCTGTTAGAAATGACTGAAACAGACTCAAAGGGCTGATCCTGGAACAGCTGCTCTCTCTAGAAAACTCCAGACATTGCTCCACTGTTTGGGTTCTTTCTACCTCTTCAGATTACTGTCCTTACTGCCATTTATAAAATCACACTACTCATTTATATTTTTGTAAAACTCATTGTTTAATAATAATAATAATAATAATTTTTATTTATATAGCGCCTTTCTCAAACTCAAGGTCACTTTACAGAAAAAAAAACAAAACAAAAAAAAAAAAAAGTTAATACAAACACAAAGACAGAAAACAAACAGCAGAATAAGGAAATTAAGAACTTGGAGAAGTGGAATAGCACAAACTGAATAGATATGTTTTTAACTGTGTTTTAAAGAGGGACAGAGAGGAAATTAAGCGCAGGTTTTGAGGGAGGGAATTCCAGAGTTTGGGGGCAGCAACACTAAATGATCTACCCCCCATGGAGGCTAACCTGAATTTAGGAACTGAGAGTAACCCTGTGCCGGAGGAGCGAAGTGAGCGGGTGGGAGTGTATGAATGGAGTAAATCAGTGAGGTATGAAGGAGCAGATCCATGAAGGGCTTTAAATGTGATGAGAAGCAGCTTGTACTGAATACGGTACGATCTGGGCAGCCAGTGAAGTTTGTGGAGAACTTGTGAAGTGATATGTTCAGATTTTTTGCAGAACGTGAGAACACGAGCTGCAGAGTTCTGCACATACTGGAGCCTGGCTAATGTTCTAGTTGGGAGACCAAAGAGTAGAGCATTGCAGTAATCAAGACGGGACGTTATAAAAGCATGAACAAGTATTTCTGCATCCTTCAATGAAAGAGATGAGCGGAGACGTGAGATGTTTCTGAGGTGAAAGAAAGCATTTTTCACAACTGTATTAATGTGAGATTCAAATGACAGAGTGGGATCGAATATAACGCCTAAATTCCGAACAGAGGGTGAGGGCGTAACAAGAGCATTTTCAATAGATAAACCTAAATTTTGTAGTTTAGTGATGAGAAATTTGGAGCCAATTAATAAAAGTTCTGTTTTGTCAGTATTGAGCTTGAGAAAGTTAGAGGTGAGCCATAGTTTTATGTCATGAATGCACGCTGTGAGGGAAGGGGGCGGAGCGGCTGAAATGGAGGTGGTAATGTAGATTTGGGTATCATC